>NKZO01001556.1:0-74319 GCA_002370185.1 Metschnikowia sp. 01-655c1
GAGGTACTGAGAGCAGGACGAACTCTCTTGGCCTCGGGGGTATCGGATGGGCTCTGCGCTCCAGGCACATTTTCAAAGTAATTGTCCGTGGGTATCAGTAGTTTGGAAGCAGGCGACTGTGCAACAGGGCCATGCTCCAGGATGCTTTGTAGCGAAGGACTAGAGGCCAATTTGGTATTGGGGCTGATGGAGGAGGGGCCCAAGAAAGAGCTGTATGCATCCAAGTTGGAGCTCTTGGTGATCACTTGTTCAGCATTTGTAGGCAAAGCTGCTCTATTCACCATGTCCTCATATGAAGGCATAGGTTCGTGTGGTGGCACCGGACGGTTTTCTGTGTGTAACTTGTCGGAGTTTCTAGAAAAGAGAGAGAATCTCTTGGAGCTTCGGGCTGGCATGTTATAGCTCTCCCAAAGCGAGCTGAGACGGTTTGAAATGGAGGATCTGCGGCGGGATTCCACGGTGCATTGGTTATTGGAAAAGCACTCAGTCAAAGGTGACGAGATGGGCGATTCGGCAGACTCGGTCGAATCAGAATCGATTTCATTGTCGGATTCTTCGACAAGACCATAGAACTCGTGGTCCGCAGCATATTTGGTAGCCAAGGCACTGAAATTATCAATTAAAAACAGTAGCAAGCCTTGGTACGCTGAAAGCTCCGAGAGGTTGGATGTCTCAAAAATGTGCTGCTGAAACAAAATGGAGAAGTTGGTGCTGTTCATCTTTGTAGTTTCTTCGTGAGTAGCCAAAAGAGAGAGCATTTTGAGATAATAGATGAACAAGGCATTTTTGAACGATGGGTTTTTTGACGCTAGAAGCTCACTGGTGGCATTTATCAACACTGAGGGTTCCGATACTGGTGTATGGTCCATGTCTGTTTCAGACACCGAGGGAAGTTCTGAGCTAAAAGAAGTCGACCTCTTGACCTTTGGAGAAGGCACATTCAGTACATGGGCAATGTACAATTTATGTAACGAGGCCAAAACGGACGGCGTGAACAAGCCTCCTATAGCATGGAAGTAATCTCGAGTATACCTCTTCAAAACCCCGGAAACATCACGAGGCAAAGGCTTGCTGCGGGAACTTTCAAGCCAACTATCAAGATTCGAGTAGTCGCCTTTGACTTCTTTGATTTTGCGGACAGAACCACTGACTCGGAAGATGCCCTCCACTATACCATCATTCAAGAGATGGTCAAAGCAGGCCACAAGAGACACCGGCACCTCGGCCGAGATGCCCTGGACATCAATTACACGCGTAGGGAGTTTCAGTACCGCCGCAAGTTCGTCGGCAGAAGGTTCAGAAGTGCCATAGGCTCTTATATTGGCGTGCACGCTCATTGTGAGAGCTGATGAAATGAGCACAAGAAGTGAGGTTCAAGGCCCTTCAATTAGTCGTTCTTGGAGGACTGAAAATGGCAATGAAGCGAACGGACTGGGTCAGAGACTCAGCAAATAAACTGTCGGGGATTTAGCGAGTGAATCCGGCAAAAGGGGCAATCCAGATCAAGTAGGGCGCAAATGACGTAGGCTTCAGAAGCAATGAGTACCCCGCTTTTCTGTCAAAAAGGTAAATAAGCCCAAAAATAAAAATAAAAATATTCTTAATAAATAAGTTGCAAGCGAGACGCAAGAAAAGAAAAACAGGTTCTTCTAGATCAACGATATGTGGCTCCAGGAGGGAGTACGTTCAAACAGTGGGGCGTGCACGGAGGACCCAGTGAGGCCAGGGCGAGAATGTGGAGATGGCTATTTATTGGCACACGCGAGAATCGATATCACCTTAGGCGCAGCGGCTTCTCAATGACTATTGCAGGCGCGAAATAATACACGAAAAAGTGAAAGGTGAAGGATGGGGTGACAGCGATGGGATTTAGACTTTAAAAAGACCCGAAATTCCGATACTGCGAAGGCCATGGATCCTCCAATATATAAAGATTTCCTTGTCATTGTCCGTTGCAAGGAATTCGAGACCGCGCTTGCGCCAGCGGCAGGTATAGTGCGTCTAGTAATAGCCGGGGCTTCCTGTAGTAATGAATGAGCCAGACGCGTGAACGCGCAGCTCCAGATTTACACGCATGGCTCTTTACTTCACTGGGAACTGCAGCTTCCTCCTGCGCTTCCCATAGGGGCTCTACTTCCCCTGTCCACACACCCATGCCACCGACCTTCAAGTTGGTGGAATGTGGAATTTGCCTTTATCTGGAGTTTGTAAATTGGGCATAACCCTGGCCGGGTGCTGGGTGTCTTGTCCCTGGGGGCTCATGCTAAGCCCATTTTCTATCTCATGCGAAGGAGATTTAAAGATGCATTCGCATCGGACCGTTGCAGTACAATGGGACCATGGGGATGATCGAGCTACTTTCATCAACTTGGCTACGCCGGACTTTAGACGCTTGGGCCTTGTTCACTCCCACGCTCTAACAATATTCCGGTTATAATTATTTTTAGACTTCTTCCCGACTCACTTTAAACAATCGTCTATGCTCGAAACAAGCTTTTACTCTACAAAGAGTCTTTCATACTCTAAATAATCTTCCATACTTGCCATACTTGGAAAAAAATTTCCTTGCTCGAAACTATATTCCAAGCATTGAACAATTTTTCCATGCTTCTAACCATTCTTAAACTTCTCAACAATTTATCCACACCATTAGTACCCACGCTGCCAATTTGTACACCGCCAAATCTGCCACTCTTTTACTTGCTACACTTTTTTACAATGGCCATTCTGAACACGTTTCATACCCCCTGATTCTCTTCTTCTATGGCTTGCGGACTCTAACCGCAGTTCCAACTAGGCTTAGCATGCACCGAACCCATATGCGGCTTTTACAGAGCTCCTCTCGAAAATGATCTGGATCAATGAAATTTTAAAGTCGCTATCACGTTACATTGAATTTGGGCCTTGCGGTCTAGACTCTCGATCGCAGGGACGTTGTCAGGATTTAGCACCTCCCGCGTCTCTCCTTCTTTTCCGTGTGACCATAGCTCACAACACCCTCCTGCGCCTCTCGATGAAACCGTTGGTGATCTGGCTTGACTACTCTAGTTTGGAAGCTGCGGCTTCACTGTTCTCTCTTGAAACCCCCTTGTCTTTGAAAGAGAGGACATTCACAGCCTTTGCTGACTCCACTTGCATATGAGGCTAGCGGTGGAGTGTTGGACCACGCTCCTGGTGCAGAACTCGAGATGGACGTGCGGTATATAGGTCGAGATATATACACTCTGCTTTTCTGTTTCCTATTGTGGAAGAAAATTGCCGCGGCTACTATTTTTTCCATTGATGCTGTATGCACTCCTGCCGCGTGAGTGGTGTTAGCTCCATCACAGCCCGCGTCTGGAAAAACAGCTCACCTTGCATGAATCGCGTGACACATGCGCACGTGAATTGCACGTGATCAGTGTTTGATTACATGCACTTCCATAAAGTACACCCGCGAGACTGGGTCACGTGCACTTTCACGTGTGTCGTCACGTGCGCTCACTCACTCAGTAAAAAATTTCAGTATCCATGACTGCCTACATAGAGATGATCCCAGCTGTTTTCAGGGGTAAGCCCTCTATTCCTTTGGCACGTTCGTTTTGGAATTCCGCCTCGCTTCTTCAGCATGCTTCTCCTAGGCCTTCTCCCAAACACAATGCCGTGAAAGATCTCAGAATCCTCGCTAAGAGAGCCACCATCAAAAAGACAAAGCACAGGGGCCCTCCCCAGCAACACCCCTTATACATGGACATTCCTACCGCCATGAAGTACATGCGTGCCTCCGAGGTGGGCAAGCCAGCTTCCAGAACCACGGTCAGTCTACAAATTGTCACCCTCCCCGAAAAGGGATCCAAGCCTTTGAGAGGTGAGGTCGTTTTCCCCAAATCCATCCGGTCCAACTACCCCTTGATTTTCACGCAAAATGCCGACCAGATAGAAAAACTTGAGCAATCTGGAAAAACGTACAAACTTGGTGGCCAGGAATTGATTGAAGATATTCAGCAAGGAAATGTGCAACTCAAAGAATTCACACAATGTTTCGCATCGCCCGAAATGGTGCCCTTGCTCCGTCCAATTGCACGTGACTTGGGAACCAAGAACTTGATGCCTTCTTTCAAGAAAAATACCGTTGGCGACGACATTATTGCCATGTTGGACAAATCATCAGATTCCTTGTCCTTTAAGCAAAAGCGCGATCAGCTCTACATTCCCGTGGGTCGGTGCGATTTCAGTGATGAAGAGATCATCAAGAATATCAAGGCAGCTTCGGAGGCCGTGTACGCACTCCAGCCCCCCGGCACCAAAAACCCCAATTTGATAGGACAGTGCACTTTGAGCAGCACCAACGGGCCTGCTGCTGTTATTGACTTCAGGCTCTAATGTGTATATAGGAAGTCTGAACGGATAATACGAACCAAATATAGAGTTAGTTTTCTCAAGTATCAGGCACAAGTATTCAGCCATCTCTAGTATTTCCAGTGCGAGTTCAAGTGTCGCAGAGCTTGTTGGTGTTCTTTTTTTAGATGCTTAAGCATTACACTAACTCTAAGCGTCGTATCGTCTAAGTACCTGATTAAAGTTGGTGACATCACGTAAGAACTAAGGTGGCAGTTGTCGACTCCACTTTCTATTCTCCTGCAGCAATGCACGCGACGCCCTATTGTCACTGCGAAGAAGAAGCCATTTCTGCACGGGGCAAGAATCTCGCACAAAATGGGAACATAAGCCAGTAGCGTAAAAAGATCACCTGAGGCCCTCGCAGCTTCTGCGTGTGCGGGGATATGCGTGAGCGTAAGCAGGCTGGCCAAAGAGCCAGAGTTCTAAACTTAGAAGCTAAAGACGTGCAGCCACAGCAACCCCGAAAAAAGAAAAATAATAAAAAAATATGGCCACAGTAGTTCCTGGAATGAGGAATGTTTAGAGGGTGTCGTCACCGACGTAGTCCTGCACCGAACATGTTGCCCCTGATGTTCATCAATATTCTATAATGTATTGCTCAGGTGCCGCGCATGCCAGATTGCGCAGCAATGTTGTGCTGGGAACAAAACTTTGGTGCTTCTACACCAGATCGTTTGCCCAAGCCCCTTTTCCCATGTATGTCTGGTAAAAAAACGGTTGCTTCTATTAAAGGCATGACTCACGGCGGCATTTTGACCCCATGTTGACAGTGTCGTAGCTTGCAGTTATTGGGTGTGCTGCGCTTGAGTATAAGTGTATTGTGCTTGAGACTTTAATGCTTAATTTATGGTGCTTAAGTAGTTTATTGTGTTCCAGGAGAGCTCATTGTGCTTGGTTCTCTTAGAGCCGACTGCAGCCTTAAAATCATGTAAGTTAATTAAGCTTTGTCATACGATCCGTATTTCTCAGGGAATCTCTTCTAGGCTACCTGTAGCGTGCTTCTAGTACCCAGACAGTGCCGCATGGGTAATCTATCTATGCATGGTGCAGCGTTACGACAAAATGCGACTGCCTTTTTCCGACTTCTCTCAACTATCATCACCAGACCTACACACTCTCCCCACATACTTCCACCCTCCAAACAACGCCTGAAATAGCACCATATATCCCCCTGGTTTCCCCAAGACCCTTGGCACAGCTCTCCCCCGCGGCAAATCTCCAATTCAAAGGCAGCTTATCCGTCATCCCAAGCACGCTGCTCTTGTAACCGCTAACGTCCCGTTCTTCTTTATTCCTAGAATCTGATGATATAAGCTCGTCTACCGGTATGAATCTGCCCTTAAGAAGCTTTCAGCCGCCGAGCTCGTCGCCATTAGCTGGTCATATCAAGCACAAAACAGAACCCGACATACCGCTGCGTTCCATAGCCCCTTCGCCCATCTCGGATACAAGCCACACTCAAGAGAGTGAAAGCGACGATGAACGCTTAGAAAACAATATACCTTCAACACTCATGAACCGTCTCCAGACTTTCCCTCTTTTCAAAGACGCTCCCAAGCTGTTCCACTCCAAAGTGGCCTCTAAGCTCAAACTATTCCAGTACCATCCGCAGGCATACATCATCAAGGAAGGAGACCCTGCTTTGTCCATGTTCTGGATACTTAAAGGCAGCGTGAGCGTCACCTCCACCGATGGAGAGTCTGTATACGCTGAGTTGAACACAGGTTCTTTCTTTGGCGAGATCGGTATTCTATACAACCGTCCTCGTACTGCAACTGTGGTAGCCAACCAGCGTGTCTTGGCAGGAGTGCTTACTGCTGACTCTTTGAATGGAGTTCTTCGATCGTACCCTGTCATCGAACGACGTATTCGTGACGAAGCCCAGGAACGCTTGGCCATGCAAGAGAAGAAAAATAAGGCCGACATTCCCATTCTCAAAGTCTCCAAGTCTCCTGCCGTGGGCGCCCGCGAGCTCTCCTTGCGCCCGATCGTGTCTTCTATTATATCCAGCTCTACAAGCCCACTGCCGCTCTCTCAAATAGTTCATGCTACACAAAGCATCAGTGTCACTCTGGCTGACAACGTTGACCTGACCGTGTCTATCCAGGACTTCATTAAATCAGTGCCGATTTTCGCCAACCTACCCCAGAATATCATACACAAGCTTGCGCTAGGCGTTGAGCCCATCAGTCTAAAGCCTTTTGAGTACATTCTACGGAAAGGGCACACAGGGCTGGATATCTACTTCATCACCCACGGCGAAGTTGAGGTGGTGGACTACGTCGACAATAGGGAAGTCGTGCTAGCGCGTCTTAAAGATGGTTCCTACTTTGGTGAAATGTCATTCCTCAAGCTTTTGCAGGGCAAAAACAACATGACCAGGAGTGCTGCCATCCGGTCGGTTTCTTCGGTTGAACTCATTGTCATTCGTTCCGACCTCTTGGAGCAGGTTTGCCTTCAATACCCCAAGATTGTGGATGAGATGAGACAAACTGCGAATGCTCGCCAGGACTTGAACAATGAGTACTCACTACAGACATCACAGGTGACTGAAACCCCATCGTCTTTTGCAACTCCATCCTCCAACAACAACATTACGCTACCGTTTAATGATCTCAACGTTTTGAAGCCTACATCTCTCAATGCTTCTCCCGAAACACATCAATCCAGTTTGTTCAATGCTTCTTGGAGCTTCGATACTGAATCAGTCAAAAAATATAGAGCTTCGCTCTCCAGGTCTGTTTCACCAGTTTCTGGAGTCAGCAATGATTATGTGCCGTCGCAAATGCAGTCATTTTCCACGGCGAAGACTACCATCTCCTCCAATGATGATGTGCACGGAAGCAGGAAGAGATTCTCAATGACAGAGAACCAAATGCAGCTTCCACGCGGTCCTTTGGACCTTGCAGTTCCTCCGATGAACCCTCTAACGCCTGCAGGTGTCTTCCAGGCTAACCTATCAAGGAACAATTCTTTCCAGTACATGCCAGCAAACAAAAGAATTAAATTGTCCTCTCTCGCAGGCAGGAGGCGGTCATCAGTTCTAGTGCCAACGGGCTCGATTCCATCCACAATCTTGCTTCGAAGCTTTGAATACCTTTCGCTAGCGGACCTTATGAAGCTAAGATTGGTGTGCCGGCGCTGGCGACAGCTTCTTTACGCTGCGCCTAACCTTTTTACTGTATTGGATTTAACCCCTTGGAACACACGCATTACAGACTCAGCACTTGTTCACATTACCGATTTCGTTGGATCTCGTCCAGAGGAGATTAACATTTCCAATTGCTTCCATGTAACTGATGAAGGATTCAGTTACTTGGTGAACGAAATTGGTATGTCAGGAAAGATCCAAGTGTTCAAGATGGGTTCATTGTGGGAAGTAAGTGCAATGGCCATTATGGATCTCACGTCCCCCTCGGTGGGGCAGCACTTGCAGGAGGTCAATTTGTCAAATTGCCGCAAAGTCACGGACAATGTTGTGGAGCGTTTGATTGGCTGGAAGTCCAAGGCCGGAAGCTCACTTCTACATCTCCCTGGCTCAGAAGGTATCTACAATCTTGAGGCGGGTTCAAGAAACCTCAAGATTCTCAACTTGAGCTACTGCAAGCATCTTACAGACAGCATCATGTATCATATTGCTTTCCACGCCAATGACACACTCGAGAGTTTGAATTTGACCCGGTGCACAACAATCACTGACCTCGGCTTCCTGTACTGGACCTACAAGTCATTTCCAAACTTGAAGAAGTTGTCACTCAAAGACTGCACATTTTTATCTGATAAGACGATCATCTCACTCGCCAATGCTGCACCCAATCTCGAAATTCTCAATCTCAATTTTTGTTGTGCCCTACTGGATATAGCCATCGAGGTTCTCTGTCTTGGATGTCCGAATCTCCGAGAGTTGGACCTTTCATTTTGTGGCTCGGCAGTGAGTGACTCATCCTTGGTGGCATTGTCGCTCAATCTAACCAAATTAGAAAAGCTCATTATCAAGGGCTGTGTCCGAGTCACCCGAGCTGGTGTGGATGCTATACTCAGTGCTTATATGCCGTTGAAGTATTTGGACATCAGTCAGTGCCGTAACGCTCATCTGTACCCTGGAGGTGTGGCAGCTCAGGCACTTCAAATCAACCCAGACACTAAAACAGCTTTCATCACCGCTGGAAACGCTGAGAAGATTATTGAAATATCTTTCTGATTGTCAGTGCTACACGATTCTAGTTCCACCCCCTCACTTTTCTTTCAATTACTGGCGATGCTTATAGTATTTAATATCACGACCTTTTCTTTTTCTGCTTGCTCTTGTCTTCGAAATTGATAAACAGTATAGGCACGCCCTTTTCTTTTAAGTACTCCACTATAGTGGGTCCGTGAGGCCCTTGTACCATCACCTCCACCAATACAGGATTATGTTTAGAGGGACCTATGGCAGTGGACCCCGAGCATTTGACTTTTAAGGCCTCGGCAAGCTCTTGTGGTTTAATGTTGAACTGTTCAAAGTCCACCACAGTAGTAGTTTTCTTCCTACCGAGAACCGTTTGTGTGAGCACTTGAACCTTCTTGGGTTCTCCTTTCTTGACCACACTCTTAGGAGAGTAAGACTCACCAGGGCTCAACACCGTGTAGTTGGGAGAGAATCCTTTCAAGAAGGACGTGAAGAGCTTATCACGAGTAGAAGCTTCTTCTGACAGCGGTACCGCAGACAATAGTAAGGAATCATATTTAACCATCTTAGGGTTCTTCTTATCTGCAAGATCTGCCACCTTTATGTAGTCGTTCAAAATGTTCTTGAGCTCCGGAGAAGTGTAAAGTTTTTGCATTTCGAGATTCAATTTGCCAAAAATCAATTTGTGCTTGTTGACTGGTTTGTAGAGTGACAAGACCGTCAATTTATTCAGTAAATCCTTTTTGCTAGCAGTTGTGCCAGAACCAGTCACGCTGTCCATGGTTCTGTGGGGAATAAAATCACGGATGGTTTCGGGAGGTACGGTGAAGGCCACAATGCTAACATCGTCACCTTTTCCTTTCAAGGAAACATACTTCATTTTCTCCAAGGCTTTCAAGAACTTGGCACTTTTTTTCCACGACGATTTCTTGATATTGCAGAATTTTGGATCCATTTTGGGGAATTGCTTCAAGATGTACTCGGACATGAACCTAGATGCATTGATAGGCACCTCGATTTTGAAGTTCTTGACGGATTGTAGAAATGACCGGATGAAAAAGTTATCCACATCCTCCACTGCCAATTCCTGGACCGTCTCAGCTAGTTCATCCACGTCTGACGTGGAATCTACTGGGGCTTTTGGATCCAGAGGAATGTCCTCGCCATTCTCCGCCTCTGTCTGGTTGTTTTCAGTATCAGTAGTAGTATCAGTAGCTTCGTCGCCCTGAGTCTCCTCTGGTTCTTGCTCGCTACGGCTTGGAGCTATAATTTCAACACTTTCAGGGACCTGAACATCTCCCTGATACAAGTTGAATAGCTCATCCTCGATGCGATGTTTTATAATCACTGCTTCGCCCAGTCTACCTTGTACATCATCGAATTGGGAAAGATTCAAAGCGCAGGTACCAATCGCTTTGATAACAGTAGGAGATCTATAGCTGGCCACAGCCACCAAAGCGCCCCTGGTAGCCGAGCTTGGCAACGGTGGAATGCATCCAGGTAACATTAAGTTGGCATTGCCAATGATACGGTCCACAACGTGGTCATTGGTCAAGATGATGGGCAACAAGTACGCTGCTCTCCATAACGTGTATATGGTGGGGTACAACTGTGAATCACGCACACGAAACCAGATCGGCTGTTCATCTGGGGTGAAGTAGATGACTCCCTTATGATCTTGAATGCTATGGTATGTAGCCTGTTTGGTGGTGGCAGGAGCTAACAGCAACTCTTGTTCTTTGGTAAGAGCCTCTTTATCGATGCCATACTGTTTGCAGATTTCACTAAGCAAGTGCCGTCTCTCTGAAGATTTGATATTGGACGCAGACTTGACTTGTGGAGTTTTTTTAAACATCACTAGTTGTAGACTTGAAACTGGTTTTTGGTGCACGTCTGGAGTGGAGTTACTCACTACTGTGTTCGCGCAGACTATCGATGCATGATGACGAAAGTATGCCCCCCAGTCAAGCCAGCCAACCACATCAAAGAGGCACTAATAGTTATGAATCGTTAGATCATTGAAGTGGTTAATTCTAGAGAAGGATTAATTTTATGTGTTTTGAGAAAAAGTCTTTTGGATCTTACGACACAATGTGCTGTGGAACCTCACTTAAATAAGATCTGTGATCTGTGAGTGAGATCTATGAGTAAGATCTGGTAATACAATTCTGATCTCAAGGAATTCTCTGATCCCATGATACTTGAGATCGTGTTTTTGGTAAAAAGTTTCTGATATGATGGTATTTGAAAATAGTAGCCTTTTTTCATGAATGTCATTTTTAATTCTTTTTATATCTTTTCTTCTAAGTGTAAATGTAGTTTTGTTTTATTCTGCTCTAGATGTGTTTAACTGCGAAATAAATTTCAAATTTATATACTCAAACTGAGGAGCACACTATAGAAAAAGAACACTCCACTACACTTCAAACCATAGAGAATTCCATAAATTTCTGCGTATAAAAGGTTCATAAAAGTTTCCATAAAACTTTCATCTAAAGCCTGCTATATAAGTTCAAATTCAGATTAATTCTTTCGATCTAGAATTTCATATATGGATTCTATCGTGTGTACAGTGTCCACGTACAACACCTATCGCGCAGCCTCGGCCGCGACACTCTAACAAGAGCTACCGTACAATCTGCCCCATATCCCCAAGATGGCCCCGCCAGTCGAGCTTCCCCGTTCGAAGCGGACAAGAGACCTCATTGTTTTAGCTGTGTCGTTCTTTGTTGTTGTCTTTGGTTTCCCCTTGTTTCTTTACACAACCAGCATTTACAAGGCAGACCTTCCGATTCCTTTGGTGCAGCAGAAGTTGGACGGGTTTCAGGACTCGGTCAGATTTGAAGTACCTGTTTACTTCGAGAATGTGTCACCTGAGGTCATTGATAAAGCACAACACCTCGTGGACCAGGCCCTTGCTGAGAAGCTTCAAATGGGTGGCTTGTGGAGTCTCTCATTGAAGCCCAAGGAACATACCGCTGACGCGTCCAAAAGCCTTGTGGTTTCCGTTATTGATGTTGCTGACCAGAAAAGTGATACCGAAGACCCTTATTCCCATTCTATTGCTAGCAGCTCCAGAGAATTGACGATCTACTCCAAAGTGGCCGATTCAGAATCCTTGGATCACTACATAAGCCAAGTTCTTCTTGAACAAGTCTTCAAGGAGGAGATTCTGATCATATCGGCTTTACAGGCCGGAGACAGGAACTCCGACTCTGTGTTTCCATACTCGTCTTCCTACAATGTGGTGTTCAACCTCTTTGTGGAGGACGGCAGACCTGTCACTTGGGATATCGAGAGTGCCCTAGAATCTATGAAGCCGATTTTCACAGTGTTTGAAGGCTACTGCTCGTTCAAAGTCAGCTCTCAGATACAATATTACTCCAAGCTTCATAATGAACCCGAGTTTAATGAGAGCTTGTCTGCTAATGTCATTACCCAAAACGCATTATCCACGTTCGTCAACTATGGAGAGTGGAATTTAAACATCCATGACATTTCACCTTCCATCAACTTCATTGTTTACTTTTCAAAGGGTAACTATGAAAACGTCCCCTTGATCGTGGAAAACTCCAAAACGAATTCGTTCTTAATTCCACAATGGGGTGGTGTGAGCATCTACAATCCAAAATTGCCTATCCTCAAGGGTTCCAATTTGAAGATGGATGAACAAATCCTTCAACCTATTCTCGATGTCTTTGCCTCGCAGCTTTTTGAATTATTAGGTGTACCTAAGAGTCCTAAGTCTACACCCTTGAGATTGGACTCTTTCCACAGAATAGCTGCTTTCAAAAATCTCAAGATCTCCTTGAACAACCTTTCTGCGTTGATGAAATTGGCAGGCTCTTTCAGCGGAATCTCTATTCCTGAGGCCACTAAAGTGAATGTTGAGGAATCCCTCTCATTCTACGATCTTGCAGTCGAAGACTTGGCCAACCAAAACTTTGCCAGTTCAGCATCGCATGCTGCCAAGAGTGTTAGGAAATCTGACAAGGCCTTCTTTGAAAAAGAAATGGTTCAACAAGCCTACTTCCCTAACGAGCACAAACTTGCCGTGTTCCTGCCCTTGCTTGGACCAATCTGCTCCATTGTTTTCTTTGGACTTATAAAACTTGTGAAAGAACGCAGGAGTAGAAAGCAAGCGCCAGCGGAGAAGAAAGAAATATAGCGAATGATAATATATAAATATATACAAACTCCAGTTTCCGCTTAAGAGTAAACGAAGTCAGTGCCCGAAAAGATAGAATTGCTTTCTTCCAAAGAAGTGATATATTCTTTCCACAATGAGTCAGCACTCTTCAAGCAATCCACATCACCAATGAGAATCATTCCATACCGGGCTCTGGTGAGAGCAACATTCATTCTTCTGGCATCGCTCAAGAAACCAATCTTATTTTGTTTGTTGGATCTCACACAGGACATGATCAAGAAGTCCTTTTCTCTGCCTTGGAAAGCGTCAACTGAAGCTATCATGATATCCGCCACACTGTGAATGGTGACCGGCTTGGAATCGTTAAAGAAATCCTCTCTGTCCACTTCGATATGGACTTCATCTTTTTCGGGATTGACGAGTTCATCTTTGACCAACGTTGAAGAAAGAGTATCACGTTGTCCTCTATAAGGCGTAATCACTCCAATAGTGGATCTGGGGATGTTCTTTTCGTAGATCAAGTAAGTAAGAACCTTCTGGACATAATCCACCTCGCCCTTGTTGAAGTATGTAAGGCCACTATCTTCTCTAAATCTTGAGAAGACTGTTCCCTCTGGGGCATTCCCTTTGGTATCCCAGAACAAAAGAGGATTACTTGGAATACCCTCCTTGACACGGTCCGCGGCAGTGATACCATCCTTAAGCAAGCCATCGTAGAACTTCATTCTCGAAAATTTACTGATCGCAGGATGCATACGGTATTGAGTATCAAGCATATGCGGAGTATTGTAAGTTCCATTCAGGAGGATTCTCTCAAACAACGACAACGAAAGGTTGGGCACCTGGGAGAAACTACTCAATTGGCGTTGATCTCCAACAAAGACAAACTTTTCGACTCCGTTCATGGACAACGGAATGAGTGTTGTTGGCTCAGACGATTGGGTGGCTTCGTCCATGATAACCACAGGCATTTTTTGAATTGACTTGAGTTGATTTCCTCCTGCCAGGACAGTAGTGGTGAAAATAACTCTGCTCAGCGCGATGATTTTATCGGAGTAGCTGATCTGGGCCGTCATGAGCTTTTTGAATTGGTTTGGACTTATCGATGAGTTTGGTCTTCTCATTTCACGGAACAATTCTTGGAGTTGAGCAGGTAAACCATCAAAAACTTTATGGTGCAAGCATATTGACGCTAGTGGGTGCTCTCTGTTGTATTCAGATTCTTTCTCCGCCAGGACAATTCTCAAGATCGAATTAGGGTGTTGGGGAAGCAACTTTTCAGCAATATTGTCGATGGCAATATTGGATGCGGCCACCACCAAAATCGGATATGTGTTGAGGTTATCCAAAAGTTGTAGAATGATTTCGTAGATCGTTGAGGTCTTACCGGTTCCTGGAGGACCCTGTAGAACAGTGATGGAATTGTTCAACACAGACTGAATGGCCACTTTCTGGGACTCATTGAAAGTGTCACGAGTGAACTTCAAATAGTTCTTGAAGAAGATCTGCCGGATTGGTTTCTTTCCCAAAATCATATCTATGAATCTAGGGTTCAGAATCCGGGACATGGCAGTGAACACTCGACTCACGGGAACAGACACGGGTAAAATCAGAAGCATATTGACATCACAAGTCGTAGGTAAAGGCATGTTGTTCCAGGGATAGAGCTCCACAATTAACTCAAGGAGTTGCGGCGATCCATCCTTTCTTGGACCTTTTCTGCCCTTGAAGTTTCCTTTCTTGCCCAGTTTCTTGCCTGTACCTTCTGTCTCGGCATATACAATATTTCCGTACCATGGTATGTCATCACCCAAAACCAAAATGACCGATTGACCCTCGTTAAACGGCTTTCTTTTCAAGGTTTGCATTTTCTTTTGCTGAAACCGATCCAAAAACTCGGGACTTAATAAAATGTTAAGCTTGAATTGCTTGTGCTTTCTATCTTGCTCAGCATACCACTCCAAATCAAAATCTTGAGCGGTGAGCAAGTTTTTGGAGCTGGTGCCGAGACTGATCTTCTCTTCTAGGAAAAGGTTGTAGCACATCTCATTGAAGTATTCATTCATAGAATCATATGAGAGTTTAGGGGTTGGAGATGGCTCGTATTTGGAGATTCCGGGAGGATACCGGATTTGTGGGACTTGGACTGGAGCTTTCTGAATTTCGGTTTTTTTCCCGCCACCATTTGCATCTTTTTCAATTTTTCCTGACTTCTTCAGTTTCTCAGTAGTATTGACTTGAGGAGGCTTAGCTTCCTGACTTCCCTTTTTGGTTTGAGATTTTGGGGCCTTGTCGCCTTTTGGAGAATTGGCCAGCACTTTAGTCCCGTTTTGGCCACCTTTACCAGCACTTTTAGGCTCAGAAGCTTTCTTATCAGAAGCTGGTTTTGGGTTTTCTAGTTTGGGGACCTCAGACTTTACAGGACTGGGGTTCTTCTGGCCTGACTTGGGTTTGGTAGGCTCACCTGATTTTTGAGGCGGAGGGCCTTTCTTTGCCTTGGATTCTTGCAGAGGTTTAGATTTGATGATGTTGGTGGCACTTTTTGATAAATTGTTGTTTTTAGTTTTATCTTGCTGTACAGGGGTAGCAGATCTGGAAAAACTTGGGCTTTGGGTTCCCGAACTAACGGCTTTGATGGTTTTCCCCGATTTCAATGCATTTTTGGTGGCCTTTGTGTTTTCATAATGAGCTTTTCGTTTTTCGGCCTCTGGATCAAGTATTTTGGGAGCTGGTTTCTTTCCTCCCTTTTTGTCGACCTTTTTGCTGGGGCCCTTGGACTTCGAGTGGGGCTTCAGGTTGGATTCTTCTATGCCAAGCAAAAAACTGAGAAAATTTTCTGATTCTTCACCAACAGGTTTATATGTGGGGCCCTTTGAATCACCCTTGCAATCTCCACACCTAACATGGTGCTTGCCATTGATCTTACAAAAGAATAAGGTCTCGCTGTTGCCGCACTTCTCACACAGAAGGTCTCGGAAGGTGTAGTACTGAGGCAATCTGGTCAAGAGGGTTCCATTGGAAAGGGTATATTCTGCCGTAGCGGTGGAGTCCAGCTGCAGATAGCATAGGTTGCACAATAAACTCAAGGCCGTGAGGTTGTATCTGAGGACCCGTAAGACGTGGATATTGGAATCACCACACCCCAGACACTCGACAGTCTCACCCAGCGAATCATAGGTGACTTTTTTATGCCTTGTCTGTGAAAGATGTTTACCAATGTCATCGGAGACACTGGAGCAGGTTTGGCACGTGAAAGACGTCATAGTGTGGTGGATGATCAGATCGAGCCCAGAGATGACTTGTGAAGTCGTCACGTGCGCTGCGGTCCACTTGCTACCGTTCAGAAGAATATAGCTCAGGTACCCAGCAAGGTTTTTCTCTAGAATCTGTTCCATTGGGCGGAAATACATTTTCTCTAGGTATTACTCGAAGAATGGGGGAATTTCTTTTCAAACCGGATATTAATTCCCATCCAAATGCCAATTCCCCGCTGGATCCGGAATCTGTGCACAGGTTACGAAATCTACGCATTGTTACCGTAAATTTACTGTTGCAATCTGTAACTGTCATCTTCACAGTAATAGAATAGGGCTTTTCCCCAGCCGATTTTGAACACGGGAAAACTCGAAGCATCACCAAAAAATGCCCTTTTTGAATTGAGTATTCTAGATTTCCACCACCCTTTTTTGTGGCCTCTCCAGTGCTCCATCACATGTCGCAGCATGGTATCCACTCAAGATCCTCACAGATGAGCTGTATCATAGGAGAATTCGGACCCTACATTATCTCCGCTTATTAGCACCTGCTCAGGAAGAGTAACACACCACCGTAAACCCCATAAGTACAGCCTTTCATCAGCAGTCCCTGTGCCTCTTCATTGCACAGCCTCTGCGCACACAAGTAAGCCATCATCCTCCGACGCGTTCCTGCAAAGCCGCACTGGTCTGACATAGTTCTTCACTCACACTCCCATTGGCGCTTTTGGCTTACCACACCTCCACCTCCACCACTCGCATCTCAGAGGCGAGGCCACTTCCATAGCTAGCCACTACGCGATGCTGAATTCCCAGAACCCCAAGTTCAGTGTGTCGTCTAGCTTGTATTCGCCGATTCAGGGCGAGTACAAATTCAGAGCCTCTGCCCAGCATCCCACCATAGTCGACTATGAATCCGACGAAGAGGATCCGCAATACTATGGCCCCGATTACATTGACGAGGGCGACACCAGAAAGCTCGAGCTATCCAACCAGACACTTGATTCCTTCCAGACCGCATCCTTGCCCAGCTCCAGACTGCACAACCCGATGCCCAAAGACATTTCGAGCCAGACCATGACCTCGTACCAAACCGCAAATGCTAGTGCTCCCAGTCTCTCTTCCATCAACAAGTCGCTCTTGCGGAACCAATTCTCGGATTCTGATGATGCATATTCATATGACCCTACCCCGCTCATCACTCAGCTGCATGTCTTTGATGATGTGGATAAAACCCCGATCATCGGATCCTGGCCTGAAGATGACTCCAAGACGACTGCAGTTGCAGCCGATATCGATAATAGCACACAATTCACCTCCTACAGATCGAATTTGAATGACCAAGCTTCATATGGCAACTTTAATTCGGGCTACAAAGAGCCTAGTGAACAAAGCGGCAGTCCTTCTGTTCCTGAGGTTGTCAATAAGTTCACTCGGCTCTCGGAGACTCTTATGAAAGGAATTCTGAATGTGTCTCGGGAGTCCCAGCAGTTCCAAATGAACTTCTCTCTGAATGTATACCGGGCGAATACTCGGCAGTCCAAAACGAGTTCCAGGGTTAGCAGCTACTACGATAGAATCCACCTTAAGCCGAAAGATTCTTCTGCTTCCAAGCAATCCTCAGACCAAGATCCTTATGCTGATACAGAGCCACCGCAACTTAGAAAATTCGAAGGGATGAGCATTAATGATGACGTCAACTCTCTGATGGTTCGCTCGACCCACGACGTTACTACTATTTCTAATGGATCGCTTGTTTCAGAGTCAGCAATTCATGACATGGACATGTCAGTTCTCTTCATCAGGGCTCTTCATTCTTTTGACTCTACGGAATCTCAGCTAGAGTCAAGTAACTCTGTCTGTCTTTCTTTCGAGAAGGGAGATTTAGCATTTACGCATACCATTGATGAGTCCGGATGGGGTGAGGTGACTCTCTTGGAAACCCTTGACCGAGGCTGGATTCCAATGAACTTCTTTTCTGTTGCAGTCAATGACGAGGTTCAACCGGATACTGAGGACGACATAAAAGCTATCCAGTACGCCCGCTACATGAGAGTGCTTTTAGACTCATGTGGAAAATACCTCATGAATCCAATCTCTCATACCTCCAGAACAGGCACCAAGACTTTTTCCATTAAAATTGTCAATGGCATACGAGATGGAGTCCGTCTTCTTTTGCAAGAGACAGATTGCTTGTCTCGATCGAACGAGATTGTCATTAAGAAGCCTGTTGTGAGGAAATGTCGCAAATCATTACTTTCTGATTGGTACACCTTGATGGTGAAAGCATCAGAATTCAAAGGAACTGTGGATTATGATAAAATCGAAATTTTAACCTTATTGGTGCTTCAAGTTGTCCGCAGAGCAACCACGTTTTTCGATGTCTGGTCCAAAGAAAATGATGAAATTGTGAAGAAGCGGGCGGAAAGCGCTTTAAATGACAATATAACGAAATATCCCACTTTGGCCAGTCCTCCTTATGCAAAGCATAGAATCCTCGATATAAACGGAGTCTTGTTTTCATACTTGGCCTTGATCTATGGAAGATTAGATCTTGTTGAGCATAACCCCGAGGGTTGTGAGGTATTGGAGACTGTGGTTCACCATGTTATATTGCTTTTGAGAGAATTGCTTTACATTTCAAAGACGGGCACGGAGTACCTTTCCGAAAAGCCTCCAGAGTTGGACAACTCGTTGGACGCTCTTCTCTCTCTTGTAAGTGAAATAGTGGGTGTGGTGAAGAGCTTGGTGGCCATTACATTAAGTGAAAGCGATTCACACCGAAGCATGATTCTTGAAGAGTCAAGCGATTTAGAGTATTCCTATACTCACGAGGGCAGGCGGTTGATGCTAATAGCTGCGAAAATGATCACCTCGGTGGGAGTGACAATCTCATCCATCAGGCGGATTTTCGAAAATGCTGGCGACTTTAGACTTGGCTCGGAAAGATCATATCCTGATTTTTCGAAGTTGAAGATCGAGCCTGATGAGTTCATTAGAACCTGCTCGGTGGGTCTTGTAAAATCACTGTCCGTGAAAGTTCGTGATTTAAGGGTGTTGAAGCAAAATGCCCCTCCAAACACCAACAGATACTCCACCTTCCGCTCTGGAAAATTGGGGGAGCTCGGCATCACTGCCAATGGAGTTGATACTCTTCATTATGTTATGCTTGTTGACACAGAGGGTTCCAGCTCTTTCAGCTCACAATTCAAGGAGTTCATGTCGGAAGACGGTACCTCTGATGATTCAGTCACTTTCTCAATCAAAGATGAACTACTCGTCGATGCTGACAAAAACTTGCTTGGGGCTTCATTCAAAGGTTTGATTTACACGCTTACCAATGAAACATCAGCACCAGAGTACTTTTTTGTGTCGACGTTTTTCATTTGTTTCAGAAACTTTGCTAGTGGTCGAGACTTGGCTGAGCTTTTGATCGGCCGTTTTGAATGCAGAGGACAGAATGAGGTCAGACAGGATGCCATGTATGAAGTCAATCTCAAGAACAGGCGGAAGCTTGTGTGCAAAATGTTTCAAATCTGGCTTGAATCTTACTGGGACCAAGAAGCTGACTCTCCATATTTGAGTACCTTCATGAATTTCTTTAATGAAGGTGTGTTCAGATTCTTACCCCAAGAAGCCATGAAGTTGATAGAGCTCACAGCCAAATTGGTGGACAAGTCCGAAAATTTTGTTGGCCAGTTCGTGACTCGAAGCATTTCATTGGCTAAGTTGAAACGCAAAAACTCATTCTTGCATGCTACAAGCTCAGAGACTTCGCTCAACTCCCGCTACCTGATGGTGGATGGCTACGAACTCTCCAAGATCAACACCAACAGCTCAGTGTCTAGCTCGTTGAAATCAATGACTCTCCCATTGCCTTTGGGCGTGAGTGGTACCGCAACTGCAACTAGTTCACTTCTCACCAAAGGTCAGTTAGGTGCAATTGAGAGTCTTGTCACGACTTATAGGAAGATATTGGGAGAACACTGGTGTCCTCCATCATACTTGACATCTTCTGATTTCATTGTCATCCCCATGCATCAGCTTTTGCCCAGGTGGTATGAGATTAATGAACAGAACTGGGTATTGTCCAACTATAGACCCAACTTGCTCGACTTCAATGGATTGGAGATTGCCAAGCAATTCACTCTCATTGAGTCTGAAATATTCCGTGCAATCCAGCCCATTGAGTTAATCAACGGAAACTACACGGCTAAGAAATCACACCTCAAATTGGCCACTAACGTGCGGAGGTCATTATTGTTCACCAACAGTTTGTCGGAATACGTTATTGAGACCGTCTTGCAGCCGCAGGTCAATCATAAAGTCAGGGTCAATGTGGTCAAGACATGGCTAAAAATCGCTATCTCATGCTTATACTTGAGAAACTTCAATTCATTGGCTGCTATCATCACATCTTTGCAGTCGCATTTAATCACCAGGTTGGTGAGAATCTGGGATGAGCTTTCCGAGAAGTACACCGACTTATACGAATATCTCTGTGGCATTATCCATCCCGAGAAGAATTATAGCGTGTACAGAAATAAGCTCCGGAGTTTCCTTCTCTCCAATGACTACAACATCCCGGTTGTTCCATATTTTTCGCTTTTCCTCCAGGATTTGACGTTCGTCAATGATGGTAATCCAAACTACAGAAAAGCTAATACCTTCTTGAACCAAAAGTTGATCAACATCGACAAATACATTAAGATCACCCGGGTGATTGCAGACATCGAAAGCCTTCAAATCCCTTACAACAAAGAAGATGATACCAACGCGAAGAAGAGTGGTACGCTTTACTCTTTGTCGCACTCGAAGAAGTCGACATCGCAGTCGGGAGAAATCGAGGATTACTTTATTGCAAGTGTGCCCGCTTTGAAGGAATTGATTTTGCTTGAGCTCTGGAAAATCACCCAAATCAACAAGAAGGAGGAAGACCGTGCCTGGAAACTCAGTTGTTCTGTGCAACCGAGAGATGCCAGTGCGAGGGATTAAGAACATTTGCAACCCAGCTAAAATAGATAGCAGCCACAAGCCAACACATGCACTCACCAGCTGTAGATAATTAGGCATACATACTTGAATTATATACCGTAGAGTTGAGATGATGCAGATACCTTGAAAAATCCACTACTTTAAAGATATTTTGCTATTGTAGATTACTATTGTAGATTACTATATAACTATTTTCCTATTATAGATTATTGTATAACTACGTCCCTATGGACTCACCTTATAGCGAGGTCACGTGAGGCGGAGCGGTTCAGGCGTACGAGCGCGGCGTATCTCGATGACTCACTGCCGATGGCTTTCCGCATGCGCGTCTTATCAGCAGGACTATAAGCGGCATTGATAGCTATACCATTGGCCAGACACCTGCACCCACCCAGTAAAAATTCTACCCGACTCCACAGTCTAATCCATCTTCACTACCTATAGCTGTTTCTCCAGAGAAGATGTTGGCTTCCAGAACATACGCTCGGGTGTCCCGGCGCACCATGGCCAGAAGCTTGGCCACGCTGAATGACCTCACTGCTCAATTCAATGTGCCTCCCGAATACCAGGCCCGTTGTCCACCCTACGCCAAGCTTGTGGGCAACCTTGAAACGGTGAACCGTGTTACGGGAAACAAACCGTTGACCTTAGCGGAGAAAATCTTATACTCGCATTTGGTCAATCCAGAGGAGACCTTAAGTGAAGTGGGAGGTGTCCCTTCTCAGCTTAGAGGCTTGCAATACTTGAAGTTGCTGCCGGACCGTGTTGCCATGCAAGATGCTTCTGCTCAGACGGCTCTTTTGCAGTTCATGACCACGGGGATGTCTCGTACCATGGTGCCTGCTTCCATCCACTGTGACCATTTGATTGTGGGGAAAGAAGGTGCTGAGTCCGACTTGACCAGCTCCATTGCGACGAACAAAGAGGTGTTTGACTTTTTGCAGAGTTGTGGAGAGAAGTACGGCATCCAGTTCTGGGGACCTGGTTCCGGGATCATCCACCAGATCGTCTTAGAGAACTTCTCTGTGCCTGGCTTGATGATGCTTGGAACTGACTCCCACACGCCCAATGCAGGAGGATTGGGTGCAATTGCCATTGGTGTTGGAGGTGCAGATGCCGTGGACGGCTTGACTGGAACGCCGTGGGAATTGAAGGCTCCTAAAGTGCTTGGTGTCAAGCTCACCGGAAAGTTGAACGGCTGGTCCTCTCCAAAAGATGTCATTACATACTTGGCAGGCCTCCTTACGGTTCGTGGAGGTACTGGATACATTGTGGAATACTTTGGTGATGGTGTGGAGACCTTGTCGTGCACAGGTATGGCCACCATCTGTAATATGGGAGCAGAGATCGGAGCCACCACCTCCACATTCCCTTACCAAGAGGCCCACCGTCGCTACTTGAGACAAACTAATAGAGCTCCCATTGCCGATGCTGCTGATGTTGCTTTGGGCAAGTTCAAATTCTTGAAGGCTGACTCGGGTGCTCAATATGACAAGGTGATTGAGATTGACCTCAGCAGCTTGGAGCCTCATGTCAATGGACCTTTCACTCCAGATTTGTCTACGCCAATTTCTGCTTTTGGTGAAACTGCCAAGGCTGAAGGCTGGCCTGCCTCTGTGAGTGCAGGTTTGATTGGCTCATGTACCAACTCTTCTTACCAAGATATGTCCAGAGCCGTGTCGATTATCAGACAAGCGGAAAAGGCAGGAATTAAGCCCAAGATTCCGTTCTTTGTTACTCCTGGCTCTGAGCAGATCCGTGCTACAATCGAAAGAGATGGTTTGATTGAAGTTTTTGAAAGAAACGGTGCCATTGTTTTGGCCAACGCATGTGGTCCTTGTATTGGACAATGGGACAGAACTGACGTTTCCAAGACATCCACGGACTCCAACGCCATCTTCACATCTTTCAACAGAAACTTCCGTGCCAGAAACGATGGCAACAGAAACACCATGAACTTCCTTACGTCGCCAGACATTGTTACCGCCATGATCTACTCCGCTGACATGAACTTCAACCCAATCACAGACAGTATCAAGACCGAGAATGGAGACTTCAAGTTCGAGTCTCCAAGCGGAGACGAGTTGCCAAGTTCTGGCTTCATACCAGGCCGCAAGGTGTTTTACCCTGAGCAAGACCCACAGCCCAATCCAGAAGTTCAAATCAACGTCTCTCCAGACTCAGACAGGTTACAGATCTTGGAGCCTTTTGCCCCATGGTCTGGTGAGGAATTGTCCACCACTGTGCTCTTGAAGGTCGAAGGTAAGTGTACCACTGACCACATTTCTGCAGCAGGATCCTGGTTGAAATACAAGGGCCACTTGGAGAACATCTCTTACAACACTTTGATTGGAGCAGTCAACAAGGAAACTGGAGAAGTCAACAAGGCTTATGACCTCAATGGCGATGCGTACTCTATTCCCGAATTGATGTTCAAGTGGAAAGAGGAAAAGCGTCCATGGATCGTTGTGGCTGAACACAACTATGGAGAAGGGTCTGCTAGAGAACACGCCGCCATGTCTCCCAGATTTACCGGTGGATCGATTATTTTGGTCAAGTCCTTTGCCAGAATCCACGAAACAAACTTGAAGAAGCAAGGTATGTTGCCATTGACATTTGCTGATGAGGCCGACTATGATAAGATCTCTGCAGGAGACCAGCTCACCACGGCTGACTTGGTGGACATGGTTGCCAAGAACGGTGACAATGGAGGTTTCATTAAAATGAAGGCTGTGAAGAGAGATGGTTCCGAGTTTGAATTCTTGTGCAAGCACACCATGTCCAAGGACCAGATCGACTTTTTCAAGGCAGGCTCCGCCATCAATTACATTGGTAACTTGAAAAAGGCACAAGAGCAATCGGCATAAAGCTGACTAGCATTATAGAGCATTGAAGTTTGTTTGGAATGATCACTACATGACTTACACAAACTTTTTCTTTAAAATATACAAAAGTACCTACACTTCTTCAGTAGCTTAAGTGCTAATGTCATATTCGAGAAGTAAATAGCGAGACGCATGGGCAGACAAGTCTGGTTTAGGCATCGATCAAATCGTGGGACTTGTCCTGGTCCAAGTCTTTGTCGTCGTCCTCGTCTTGTTCGCTCGATCTCTCGTAGAACTCGTCCAAGATTTTTGGACTGATTCTGTTCAACATCTCCTTGGGGAAGATTCTCAACAAAGACCAGGCAAGATCCAACGAGTCAAAAATAGTTCTGTCCTCGTAAGCACCTTGGGCAATAAAGTTCTTCTCGAACTTCTCCAAGAACTCCAATGACAATTTGTCCTCAGAAGACAAAGCCTCCTCACCCACAACGGACTTCATGGCTGCTGCATCTCTTCCGATGGCATATTTGGCGTATAATTGATTAGACACATCACCGTGGTCCTTTCTGGTCATACCTTCACCAATTGCCGACTTCATCAAACGCGACAAAGATGGCAACACGTTGATTGGTGGGTAGATTCCTCTGTTATCCAATTGACGGTCAATGAAAATTTGACCCTCGGTAATGTAACCGGTCAAATCAGGAATAGGGTGAGTGATATCATCGTTAGGCATGGTCAAGATAGGCACCTGGGTGATGGATCCGTTTCTGCCCTCGACTCTTCCTGCTCTTTCGTAGATGGTCGACAAATCGGTGTACATGTAACCTGGGTAACCTCTTCTACCAGGCACCTCCTCTCTGGCAGCAGACACTTCTCTCAAGGCATCAGCATAAGAAGACATATCGGTAAGAATAGTCAACACGTGTCTCTCTGTTTGGTAGGCCAAGTACTCGGCAGTAGTCAAAGCCAATCTTGGAGTAATGATTCTTTCAATGGTTGGGTCATTGGCCAAGTTCAAGAACAAGGAGGTTCTGTCCAAGGATCCGTTTTCCTCGAAATCTTGTTTGAAGAATCTCGAGGTCTCTAAGTTGACACCCATGGCAGCAAACACAATGGAGAAGTTCTCCTCGTGGCCATCGTGAACGTCTTTTGTTGGTCTGACCAAGCCAGCTTGTCTACAGATTTGAGCAGCAATTTCGTTGTGAGGCAAACCGGAGGCAGAGAAAATGGGAATCTTTTGTCCTCTAGCAATGGAGTTCATCGTGTCGATGGCAGAGATACCGGTGGAGATCATTTCCTCCGGGTAAATACGGGCAAATGGGTTGATGGGCGATCCGTTAATGTCCAAGTAGTCCTCAGCAAAAATCTTGGGGCCCTTATCGATAGGACGACCGGAACCGTCAAAAACACGGCCCAACATATCTTCGGAAACGGCAATCTTCAAGTTTTCTCCGGTGAACTCCACCTTGGTCTTCTTAATATCAATACCCGAGGTACCCTCGAAAACCTGGACAATGGCCTTGGATCCTCTAACCTCCAAGACCTGTCCGGCTCTGATGGTGCCATCAGGCAAGGTCAAGTTGACGATCTCATTGAAACGAGGGAACTTGACGTTATCCAAAATGACCAAAGGACCATTGACACCCCCAACGGTATTATAGTTGATTCTAGGCTTAATTTTGAAGCCTTCGGTGACGGCTTTTTTGTTCAAGTCGTACAATTCCTTATCAGACAACATTTCACAGACGAATATAGGTAATGATGACTTTGGTGGTGGATGTGTGCCCGGTTTTAGGAATGCGTAGGTGAGGAGTGTTATCGGGAGAGTCGTCGATAAATTACGATTGGGTCGAGAGGTGGAGTGCGAAAAATTACGCCTGCGGTTCCAGATATACGCCCACGGGTGTGGATCACGAGTTATTGGCAACTTAATGGCAACGTCATGGCAATTTCTAGTTCTTTTGATTTTTCTAAAAGCTGCCGAATTGAAATCCTTTCACTCTTCTGCTTGGTTAGTACATCCGGCTGACCATATCCCAGTCCTCCAAATGCACCTTGGACCGTTCCATCATAGACATGGCAATCTCGAAGTCCTGCGAGTGCGCACCACGACTAAAAGCTCGGTGTCTTCCACCTCCGCCTCCGGAGGAGATAATTCCATGGACAGTACTCACAATATCTTTCAAGTTGAAACTGACTTTGCCCACGTGTACCTGTAGACCCTTGCGTGTTTTAGGTTTTGGGCTTAGTGGTCGTTCCTCCATCTTAGCTTCGCTGACAAGCCCGTATATGATGCCATCCATCTTGGAGCCTGCTCCCAGGTGCTTACCTTGGGCCTGGCGAACCGGTTGTTTGCGCCCAAGTAGGTATTTGTTGTAGATCTTCTGTAGCGCACCGTCCTGTGCGACTCGCAAAGAAGCTTTGCTGCTGGAGGTGGTTTCGGTGGGTGACTCGTTGCCGACGGTGGTGGTAGAGGATTGAAGACTATCACTGTATGCTCGCAGAGAGTGCAGCTTCTCTTTTGGTGTGGAATCACCTTCAATCCCTGCAGCTCGGAGAAAATCCTGTAGTTTTGAAATCTCCTCGAAAATTTCTTTGAAGTCATAAGAGAACTTGTTGCTTGACATTTGCAGCGTTGAGTTTTCAGAGGTTCGTCCGTAGAAGTCCGATACTCCACATATGAGGCAGTTGAAATTCACAAGGATCTTGACCACCACCAGCACAAACTTGAGGTACTCGTTCGGCTCTAACTTGGCAAACGGCTTCTTGAGTAACTTATGGGGAACAATGACTATGCGTTTTGCTTTTCCCGATCCGTCTGCCGGTTCAGTTATCGAATCATTTGTCTTGCGTTCACTTGAAATCGTCTTGACTGAGCTTTCATCCTTACTGTATTTGGACGCTGCCTCCGATACTTCAGATTGTTTGACTGAAGAACGACGCTGTAGATTCATTGTGCGTGACGATCTCGGCACTTGTAAAACATTATTCTTGATTGTGATCTTATCGACATGCTCAGTCAAAGAGTCATCCTCTTTTAGAGAAGCATCCTCCTCAGGTTCCGTTTCTTCCGTATTGTCATCACGCATCAAAGTGTTTATTTTGCTTTGAACAGACTCGTAAAAGCGAGAATCCGGTAGTAGCTTTTGAAGGTAGTTGAGGTATGGTAGATGTAGCTGAGAGTCTTTGATTGAAAAGAGATCAAAGAGAAGAACTTGGAGCTGGATGCAGTCCTCCAAGAACGTATTCACAGTATTGAGTTGGTAGTTTTCAGCAGCAAAATCCTGCAATTGTATTATTCGTCCATACCGGAGGCGAGGCGTATTGGTCAGCGAACTAAAGAGCCAAGTTTCCTGGATGACCCGGAAATGTGAAAGCTGAATAGATGAAGATTGACGGTTGATGTAACAATCGGTCTTAAGTTGAATAGCAGCTAGCTCCTTATCCAATTCCGAGAGTTTCATATTGGCCATACCCACCATATGGTTCTTGGTGTTTTCCAAGCCCTGCCTTAACTCTATGTTTTGTAGTTTCTGACGGTCGATCTTGGCCTTGAGCGCACTAGTCTTGCGCAGTAGGGAATCCAGACTTTTTTGAATACCGAGTTGTTTCGATCGGATATTCTTCAATTCAAGCTTCTTGATACTCAATTTGAGTTTCTGCATGGCTGCTGGAGTGGTAACGGGGATTCCCAAGTGCCCATGAAAGGGTCTCACTTCGGATAATGGGGATCCTTCATAAACAGCACTAAAAATAGCATTGATCTCCCGCCTCATCAAGTCGTTCTTTTGCTCATTATCAATCACTGAGTTCCGTATGGCTTCAAGGCGACCACTGGAGCACGAGCCACAGATGATGGAGCTCTGCTTCGCCAAGGAACATATGGGGCATACGAATTTCTGGACGTCTGAGCCATCATGCGACATGTAAGTTCAGGACGGTGTAACAGGGAAGATGAGAGACTGTATACTAGGAATCGTTTATAAAGAGCGTGTCTAAGGAATTGGTGGAGATATGAACAATTGGGTGTGGGTGAGTACGTGGTTAGCGTGAGTGTGAATGCACTCCATGTATAGCTAAAGGTGTGTTCCTGCACCCCGCGATTAGATAGACTGCAACACTCCAGACCCTCCATACACCCTTCTTCATGAATGATTTTTTAATAGATATTTAGATTATTGATCATGTATGGATGTTGAGATTATTGATATATATACATATAGACGTGGATCTATAAATTATGGTGGATGATGTGATGAGGTGGTGAGCACTAGCGACCTTTCCTCTGCTTCTGTAGAGACTTTCTCTCGGAAACTTCCCTGATCATCAACGACATCATCATGTCCACGTCTTTGGTGACATCAAGAGCAATAAATCCACATCTCCACTTGCGTGCTAGTTCCTTACCGTCTTCCACCAATTTGGGCGATGCTAAGGGCAGGTTCTTGTGGGTGCAAATAATCCATATGGGTGGAGGACACAGCGGATTGGCTGGATCTAGCGAGGTGCCCAAAAGTTGACCTATGGGGATTTCTTGCTTGAGCTGGCCTGTGCGGTCAAACATATTCAGCAACGCGGTCTTCAACGAGAACATGTCCTTCTCCTTGCCCTGCTC
Source organism: Metschnikowia sp. 01-655c1 (assembly GCA_002370185.1). Classification (NCBI taxonomy): domain Eukaryota; kingdom Fungi; phylum Ascomycota; class Pichiomycetes; order Serinales; family Metschnikowiaceae; genus Metschnikowia; species Metschnikowia sp. 01-655c1. The sequence continues at coordinate 28,391 of NKZO01001556.1, forward strand.
CCACCGCGTCTTGTAGGTGTAGTATTCACTCCAGGCTTCCTCCAAGCCTGCCTTCATGGTAGGAAGAAACGAGAGCGAGGTACTAAAATTCGAATCTTGCTCCGAAACTGCTTCTCCGTAGTTCGGAGGCTGTGCAGAGGGAACAGCACTATAAAAGAAGAAGTACCCATCAACAGCACCATTCAACTCCCCAGCCCCACTGGCCACTAGAAGAGGTTCGGTATTTACAGGCTGGCGAGGCTCATCGGCCAAGTTTTTGAGTACATCCTTGCTCAATTTGGCATAAAGAGATGCCTCTAGAAAAGGCACAAACTGGCTGGAATTGAACGCAGGTGTATCGATAAGCTCACACAAGATGGGTGTCACTTTGAGCTCCAGGCTTTCAGCATCTCGATACGACGCATAGTACTTGTTTGCAATCAACGAAAGGCCTTTATCTGCCAAGGCATTGGGTAACGGTTTCTTGGCTGAGGTCCTGACTAGAGAGTCGGAGATCACAGGGCTCAACAACAAGTCATTCTGAGACAACGACGCCTGTAGAGACTCCTTGGGATCGATTTCACTGAGAAACACCCGCAGGTAGAAGTCCGTGGCGGCATACGTGAATAGAATGGGGATGGTCTTGCGCAGAGGGTAATAAGTATCTCTGAAGGTGCCCTCAGCAAGTTTCAGAATGAACGCTGTTTTGCCCGTACGAGGGCCTCCAAGACAGGCAATCCTGACAGGCTCCGTACCATTAATAGGGTTCCCATCAAGCTTGATTCGGGGTGCAACCATTTTGGTTTTTATTGTGATGTTGACCTGGTGAAAAGTGCACTGGAGAAGGTGCCCTGGATAAGGTTCAGTGGAGTGAGGAATGAGTAGTGGACTATATCACTGCCACTTATGGTTAAGCAGTTTATAAACTGTAGATTAGAGCTTGAAGGAGTCTGTTATTATGCAGGCCTTTAAAGTGCACGTTCAAGGGATATTGGTCTTTTTTTTGCACCTTCAATTAGGTCTATTGAGCGGTCTAGTGAGCGTATTGGTGGAGTATGGCGATGGCATCGTGTTTAGTGCGGTAACTCCGCACGCGATCGTTAGAGATACTACAGATTTTGAGTGCTCACTACACTTGGTGGTTTACTGAGACTTTTCACTTGACCCTATTATTTGTTCATCTATGTAACGCCACATAATAAACGATAGGCTTTTCAGTGTCTGGAATTTTGTAATCTGGCATTTCAGTGTCGTTCAGTGTCTTCTAGTACCTTTCAGTGCCTGGCATTCGAGTGTCTTCGCTTTGGTTATTGTCAGCCTGCTTCAATAAAAGTACCAATGCAAGTACTCATTAGTAGCAAATACCATAGACAAATAAAGACTCCTTGGGTAAGTGAAAATTTTAGAAAAAAAAAAGTATCTTCGACAAGAACTCCTTCTCAAAAATAGAATATCTTTCATGCAATGGATTTCTCCTCGAGTATGGGTTCTTGTCAAGCATGGACATGCTTAAACATCGCATGTGGCCACGCCCAACTCAGAGTCTGCTTGTCCATAGTAAACAAACCACTTGCCCTTGAACTGCACCACACCTTCAGTAAACACCACCTGGTTGACCTGACCCTTTTTCTCATCGGGTGTTTCTGGCACCAAGTTGGGCTGTTCCAACCGGGCCAAAGGCCCTTGTTCAATGTTATCGTAATCAATGAGCATTTGCGATATGGTGTATGTTGCAGGAGCATATTTGCTGCCTCCAATGGTGGACGAGTTGTAAAATAAAATGTAATGGTTCTTATTTTTGTCTCCAGTGTCAATTTTAATTGGTGGAGGTCCTGGCTCAATCAAACGATTTTGCCAAGGAAACTTTCCCTTAGTAAATAACCGGGTGTCAATATCCCAATGGATCAAATCCTTGCTCCTGGCTAATTGTAATCCTGATTCACCCCAGATCATGTAGTAGTTTCCATCCCTATGTTTGTCAACAAAAATGGCTCCAGACTTCAGCCAGTTGTGGCGGATGAACTGAGATCCGTCAAGATTGTTGCATATTTCCTCCCACTTGTTGTCATTGAATATGGGAGGGTACTTCCTCCAACTGAGGAGATCATACGAAGTGGCCAAGCACAACCGAGCATTCCAGCCATCGTACGCCGTATAGGTCATGATGAACATCTTGGTGGTGGGGTCTCTCACTATACGTGGATCCTCACAGCCTCCCCTTTGTTCCCATGGTTCGGTGGGATACATAATGTGCCGTGGGTACCGTTGGAAATTGAAGCCGTCTTGCAGCCACGCCAAACCTATAGTCAGAATGCGCTTCTTATCCTGGGCTCTGTAAAAGAGGAACACCTTGTTGTCAAGCACCATGGCCGCCGAGTTGTAGACGTAGGCCTCTTCAAAAGGGCGGTGCGGGTCTGGTTTGAGGATGGGGTTGTTTTCGTATTTTTTGAATTTGGGGCCAATTGGGAAGGACTTGGGTGCCTTGTAGTTAGGGTCCCCATCAGGAGTTTCTGCAGTAATCACGGGTATCTTCATCACGCCAAATACGAAATCGGTACTTTTGCTTGGTTCACAATTTAGCACAGCTAGCTTTTAAAGGGTAAATGTTTTGCGATTGGGGGGTTAGTCGATTACTAATAGGTGAAGGAAAGGGAAAGTGTTGGGTGTGACAGGGTCTCTTTATAGGGCTCGCATTAGGCTGTGCTCCGCTTCACTACAGCGTATCTCCATGAGCAACCCCACAATGTCTGGGTGCAGGTACTATGCGACTAACCACTGGGAAGTATAGTGCATGCACTCTCCGATATGCCAAACGTCACCACAATTGCCGGTCTGGGATCCGGAAACATCCCGTGAAGAGAAATGAAAATGTTGAGATATTTTTAAAATTGCCAAAATTTCAGGTGTGTCCTGCACCTGGTGCTCGGGTGACGGCCAATGGTTGTTGGGGCTTATGTTTGATGACCTTGTTGTTCTGCCATGACCCATAGTGGTGATGTTGCCCAAAGAAAATAACTACACCGTGCATGATACGAATCCTGCTCAAAAACAAAGGGAAAAAATTCCAACCAACAAAGATCTACGACCCAATGGAAAGATTTGGTCATCACATGAAACGGGTTTGTTTCGGAAATGACCTTACTATTGTGACGGACTGTATCTCGGTGTAAAGGTGCCTAAAGCCGCAACAGCGCACGCTGATCGCGCGAAAATCCCCAAATTATCACTTAACATTGCCTCACATTTGACGGACCTGGCCCGCGACACCCTTCATTTTAGGCACCTATATCTCAGGATCAACATCCGTGTATCCTTTTCTAGTCACGCATTTTGCCACTTTTACCGTCTCCTTGCACTCTATTAAAGATTGCTGGATTCCCCCTTCCCCCTTCTGGCCCCCTTCTGGCTAATTTGAACTCGCTGCTCTTTTTTTGGATTCTCAGCTCCCCCATTCCATTGCATTAGATCCCATCCACTTCCAGCATGGGTCAATTGTTGTCCCACCCGGTCGAGGAGAAAACTATAGACCACGGCAATTTTGATACTCTTTCATACAGTGTGGGCTCCATGCAGGGCTACCGAATGTCCATGGAAGATGCCCATGATATTAAAGTTTCCGAGAACGAGTCCCTAGCCGTGTTTGGTGTTTTCGACGGTCATGGTGGCAAGGATATTGCCCAGATACTACAGGACAAGCTTGTGTCCAAAATATTCAATGCCTTGAAACAATACAACCACAATGCCAAGCTTTCTGACTACACTTGCAAGATCAAGGACATCTTCTTTGAGGTGGACTCGCATTTGCCCGAAGAAGAGGCCAGCAACTGCGGTTCCACTGCTACGGTAGTGGTTATTGTGGCTAACCGCTTTATCATCGCTGCAAACACCGGAGACTCGCGGTCCATCTTATCCTTGCCTGGAGGATACGCAAAAACACTAACGTTTGACCACAAACCATCGAACATGGGCGAGAGGGTTCGTATTGAAAATAGTGGTGGCTACGTTCTCAACTCGCGAGTCAATGAGATCTTGGCCTTGTCCCGAGCTTTTGGTGATCTCAAGTTCAAGCTCCCGTGGCTCCAGCTCGGTGCTCCGGGTAAGAATAACACGTACTTGGAAAAGAATAGGCGGTTTGCAAATGGCAACTTGGTGGCCATACCCCCCGAGATGTTCCAGGTGAGTGCCGAACCCGATATCATGATCTACGACTTGCAGGCATTGCGGACGCCCGAATACCTCATTCTAGCCTGCGACGGAATCTGGGACTGCTACACCAACGATGCCTTGCTACAGTTGATACGAAGCAAGCTTACTGAGGGCTGGAATTTGCAGCACATTGTTGAATACGTTCTCAATGACTGTATAAGCATGGCATCACGAATCACGGGCATTGGCTTCGACAACATGACTCTTATTATCGTGGCACTCCACCCCCACAGTTCCTTAGAAGAATGGGAAAATTCCATGGAGAACCACAGCCCGTGAACAAGAAGGTGAATAAGTTATCAATAGGGCGGAATTTATAATCAAAGGAGTGTTTTATTTATTGCAGAATAGGAGAGGTTAGGATCTACTGTTTTTGGTAGGATTAATAAATATGCATTAGTAGTGAGGCTGTAGCCACTCATCTCTCCGAGATCTCATACCAGTCTAATTAATAGGTGTTTTCTGATTGGCCATCTGGTGTGTAATAAGTGTATCATTGGCTTTCTTTTTTTTGTTTTGCTTTCAATTACTTAAATACTCTTATAATTACTGTATTGTCTTTTCGTCTTGTGTCTGATCAGTCTTGTATTTATCAGTCTAACATTTAGTTCTCTGATAGTGAGAATAACTTTTGCATCTAACACGGTAGCATTTATAATAGTGTGAGATTTTGCATCCCGCAGCCATTATTCAGATTCCCACATCATCACCAACACATCAATAAAGCAGTCCCAATTCTAAAAATACAAATTCACTTTTGTACTCCTTGCAGAAGAACATAAATATCCGCTGACTTTCAAATTCTGCAACCCGTTTTTTTAGCTTTTAGCATATGCTTAGATGACCAGTCACCTGATTTCCTTGCTCAGTGCGGATCAACAAAAACACACCTTTTTTTCCCCAGAAGCGTAACGTTTACCAGGCAGACCGGACTATCAGATACACATCTGCATATATTCATTTCAATCCTGACCTTGCTATAAAAAGGCACACGCTGCCACATCTCCCGCTCTCTGGCCTGGTTCCCTCTTAGACACCGCTCCCCCAAAGTCACAATCTTACGCATATAAACACAAGCCTGGCATGATGTCCTACTCTGCCAATGGTCAATACCAAGACAGCATCCTTGCGCTTGCACGAGACCCCGACTTAAACAAGGAAAAGTCCAAGTCGTCGCAAATCATCGAGCTCATTCAAAACTTTCCCTTGACCGAGAAGAAGGTCACCCGTCTATGTAATTTGTGCTTGAACATCCTCAAAACATTGGAGAAGATCGGCCTCAATCTCAAGAACTGGGCCTTTCTATCGCTAGACATCAACTCGGCCAACCATTTTGACAACACCAATCCCAGCAACATCAAAACTTTCAACAATAACGTCAGTGTGCGGGTGATCGACTCGTGCCAGGAACTTACCGTGAAGCTCAACAAGATCAGCTCGGATATTGACTTCATAACAAACGCCCTGAGGTCTCTTTCTCCTCGGGAATACGTCAGCGACAGTGGTACTCTTTTGACCTCTTTGCTCTTGAGGAGCATCAAGCTCAAGGATGAGCTACGCGAGAAAATCACCATTGCATACCTGAAAGCAAAACTCATCACCATAGGAACAAACCTCGAGTGGATGTTGGAGGGAGGTACACCGGAGCAAATCGAGACCGTCAGCTCGTACCAAGATTTCGTGATCAGTCTTCTAAATCAGTTAAATACTGCGGTTGAGAACCACGACGAAGAGGACAAGAACGAGTGCTTGGCAGTCATCTCCGATATGGAACAAATGTTTGAAGTCTACAAACTCGAGTATGCTCAAACCGTCAATGAAGCCTCGGCTCTCGCCTATGATCAACCAGAAATCTATGAGCCATCCAAAGAAGCTGACTATACATACGCAGAGTCAATGCCGGATTCCTCTTCGGTGGGCATGTCTTCGTTGTCGCCTCCTTACTCCAATCCAATGGTCCATTCCATCACTGCAACTCCCACAGAAGTTGCAAGCCCCAGCTCAGCAAGAAGAAACTCCATCAGCTCGCTATACACGTCGAATAGCCTCTTGCAGGGCTCCACACTTACTGAGGAGCTTCCATACCTTATGTCTGCATTCAACCTGGCTAAGACATTGGAAAAGGACGTATCTCATTTCAAGGAAGAAATCGAACCTCAACAAGTTGAAAAGAAAGAACCTATTCAGAATAACACTGGCTCTCAAAAGCTAAAAAATCCTCCGACAAAAAAGGTGCACACACCAAAAAACAATCTACCGGAGTCATCGCTATACTCCAACGGACAATTCCTCTCCAGCATGCCCCAATCAAACCCAAACTCATACATATATGCAAACAATTCACTTCTTTCAAAACTTGGAATCAAACCCCAAGTCATCTCGACCCCAGCCACTAACCAGCTCAGTCAAAGCTTCATGCCAAACAAGGCATTCAACGGACCACTTACGGAAGCGATCAATTTCAAAACTGATCTCAAGGCCGTTGAGGACAAGAAAGAGGACAAGGAGAACGACCTTTATGTCTCGCCGTTGACTGCTGCCAACCTAGAAACCCATAACTTATCTGCATTAACAACCATCAAATTGGACCAGGACATTGACTAAGTCGAGTAATTCGCTAGAGCAAACAAGCTAGAATCGAAGAATCATTATAGTATTTATATATTTATTTTCCCTCTAATTTTGAAAGCTCCTTGACAAAGTTCTCTCCCCAGAACGCAGACGTGTACTTTGAAATGTACGTGAACAACTTCTCGAAGTTGATTGCCTTCTTTTCCTCTGGCAAGGTTAAACTCTCTTTGATGGATTCAGACAACTCGTCAATGTTCCAAGGGTTCACAATGATTGCTCCATTGAGAGACTGGGCAGCACCTGCAAACTCGGACAAAATCAACGAGCCCTTATTTTCTTCTTGACACGCAATGTATTCGTAACTCACCAAGTTCATACCATCTCTGGTGGAACTGACCAAACACACATCCGAAATGTAGTACAAACTGATGAGCTCTTCAAAAGGCACGGACTTGTGCAAGTAGTGGATAGGAACAAACTCCACTGTACCAAACTTTCCGTTAATTCTTCCCACCAATTCATTGACAGTCGCTCTTAAGCTCTGGTACTCTTCCACATCTCCTCTAGAGGGAACAGCAACCTGAACCAAAACAACCTTTCCAATCCACTCGGGATTCTCGGTCAAGAAAACTTCAAACGCATGTAGTTTCTGAGGCACACCTTTAATGTAATCTAATCTGTCCACGCCAACAATCACCTGTGTGTTGCCGAACTTCTTCTTCAATTGCTCGATTCGAGAGACAACATTGGCTTGCTTGACACCTTCGGTGAACTTATCCACATCGATACCAATTGGGAACGCCCCCACGCTGATAGAGCGCCCCTCGTACTCTATACCATTAGGAACGGTCTTGACATCTGAAACAATCCTAGACACAGACGACAAAAAGTGTCTGGCATAATCATAAGTATGGAAGCCAATTAAGTTGCAGCTCAAGACTCCAAGCAAGATCTCTTTTCTGACCGGCAAAATCCTGTATATCTCGGACGAAGGGAAAGGTGTGTGAAGGAAGAAGCCGATTCTGACGTTCTTCTTATCCTTGGTCAACTCCCGCAACATCTGGGGCAATAACATCAAGTGGTAGTCATGCACCCAGACCAAATCGTTATCGTTAACCTGCGAAGCGATAGCAGAAGCAAACTGCTTGTTGGCCTCGATATATGCCGCCCATGCGGTTTCATCAAAGTTCATTTCTCCCGGGTGATAGTGGAACAACGGCCACAATATACTATTGGAAAAGCCATTGTAGTGTAAGTCGGCGATGGTGTCGCTCAAGAAAATGGCGGTACAGTTGAACTTGTTCATAAGATCCTCATTGACCTTCTCCTGTTCATCCTGGGGAATTTCCAATCCAGGCCAGCCTAGCCATTGGAACTCGGTGGATTTCTTTAATCCTTGTAACGCAGTCACCAAGCCTCCCGATGACATGGAGTAGTGGTACAGCCCGCCCTCTTCACGGGTAATGGTTACCGGTAACCGATTGGATACAACAAGCACTTTGTTTTCGGGCATTTTGCTTGTGGTTGGAGTGTGAGATTTGCTAGCGTGATTCCTTTGGTCGGGAATCATGCGCAACTGCAGGTATGCGCTCTGGCGTAGCACGCGACCACCATAGCTTGCGTGATGAAAGGACATATGGCCGCAACAATAAGTGCACAGGTGGGATTATGTGGATATTTTGCTTTTGTTAATAATACTTTGGTTTTGTAGAGCGTGACCAAGTATTTATATGGGCTCGGAGGGTTTTGTACCCTTAGACGTAGCCGGTGGCTTCATTGCTCAAGAAGGGTGCGCGCACGACCCACGGCAGACCATGTAGGCCACCGAATCAGAACCGACCACCCACAGTACCTCTTCCCTTAGCCACGCAAAAACACCAATACTCAAGAGTTTCGGCTTCACATCATGTACAATCCCTACGCTTCTGCTTCTGACACAGTATATTCCGACGAGGCTCGGAACTTACAGCATCCTCGGCCTCAGCACGTTCAAAACCGACATTCCCAATCCCAATACGTTCCGCCTGCCGGCCAGCAATACCAGGCAGACGCCAACAATTACCAAGGTTATACGCAGCCACAATACGGTCAGCCGCTGCTGTTCCAAGGGTACCTGAATTCGCCTCAGCAACAGTACCAGCAACAGTACAACCAGCAATTTGACCCTCAGCAGCAATTCAACAATATGAACTCTCAAGTGCCGCCAGCTGCTCAAAACAAGCCTCAGGGTCAAGGAACATCATATGGCGACTTCTTCTCGGACCCAGCAGCGTCAATGGCCGCCCAATTTGCCAAGAGCAGTTTTGGCCAGTCCAACAATTACATCCAGCAGAACTTCGGCTCGTACATACCGGTGGCAGGAGAGTTGAAGTATTACTTTAAAGTGAGCAACTCGTACGTGTGGAGGAAGATTGCCCTAATACTCTTTCCGTATCGTCATAGAGACTGGTCTCGGATCATTGCGGTTGAAAACGGAAACGGGAACTCGGGAGGCATCAACTACGCCCCTGCCTCCGAGGATATCAATGCTCCGGACTTGTACATTCCATTGATGTCGTATGTGACGTACATTTTGCTTTGGGCGCTGTTCCAGGGCTTGAAAGGTGACTTCCATCCGCAAGTGTTCGGCTACTTGGCCTCGCAAACCTTGGCATGCTCTTTCTTGGACATGGTAATCTTCAAGGTGGGCCTCTACCTTCTTAACTGCTCTTCGCAAAGCTCTCTCTGGGACATGATCAGTTTCAGTGGGTACAAGTACGTGACTATCATCTGCTTGCTATGCTGGAAGCAGATTTTCGGCAACTCGTGGATATTCTTCTACACTTTCTTCCTTGCAGTTGTCGGAAGCTTGTCGTTGTTCTTGATGAGATCTTTGAAGTTTCTTGTGTTGCCCATTGGCAGTGGAGAAGGAGCCAATGTGTCGATCTCCAATAGCCAAAGAAGGCTCCGCGTGCAGTTCCTATTCATCTACTCTGTGGCAGTACAATTTTTGATTGTTTTATTTATGTCAAGATAGACCGTGAAGAATGGGACGTCTATATAGGTCTGGCTATGGGAGGTCACATGACGCGTATAGAGCGAGTGAGAGCCCTGCGAAATAGCTAAGACGCAGTGGAAAATCCAGGCTAATCTTCATCCGTCGCGCGTGTCATACGCGTACTGTAGCACCCCATCTCTACTTCTGCGAATACACTATACTACCCACATCCGGGACGCCAGCCATCTAATTTACCCCTTGGCTCGCTGTTATTTATCAGGCACATGTCCGTCCAAACATCCACGCGATTTCTGGGATCGTCTTCCGCCCGCTTTGTCAAGAACAAGCGGGGAAAAGTCACCACAGAGTTCAAGCTAGCCAAAAATGAAGAACAGCCGGCAGAAAACAACCCCATGCTCAGCAACTCCGCCACAAAAAAGGATTTGGTGGAGCGGATCGACAATCTAGATGCCGTCATGGGCTTTGAGCGTTTTGACCATGGCGAACACGATGGTGCTAAGCCCAGAAAGGGCTGGTTAGTCAATATGCATGCCACCACGATTTCTTCGGAGGAATACTTGGCGGGGTACTCCGGTGTTGACTTCTATTTCATTGACGAAGAAGGAGGCACGTTCAAATCCACGCTCCAATACGACCCCTACTTCTTTCTTCTAGTCATTCCTGGACGAGAGGCAGAGGTCGAGGAGACGCTCAAGAAGACCTTGGAGGAGTTCCACCTCAAGAACATCTCGCGAGAAATCAAGGACGATTTAGCTCTACCCAACCATTTGGTGGGCTTGAAGAGAACGCTCATCAAGTTACTGTTCCATAATGTCTCCGATCTCTTAGGAGCAAGGCGAGTGCTCCAGCCTATTGTCAAGGAGAACCAGTCTAAAAGAGATACCCGGGACGTTTTCCAGATCTTGAACTTTGGCAACTCCAATGGTATGCATCTGGGACTGCATAGCTCCCAGGCTGTCAGTGAGTCCAAGGCAAGAGCTAACGAGCCACTTAATGACCCCAAGACTTTTATTGATGATGTTCGAGAGTACGATGTGCCATTCCATGTCCGTGTTTCCATCGACAAGAACGTGCGTGTGGGAAAATGGTATGACGTGTATGCCAAGCATGGCGAGGTTCTGTTTGAAGAAAACACAGACAAAATTGCATTTGCCGATCCCGTGGTGTTGGCATTCGATATAGAGACCACGAAGGCTCCTCTCAAATTCCCAGACTCCAAGGTCGACCAGATCATGATGATATCGTATATGATCGATGGTGAAGGATATCTCATCACTAACCGAGAGATCATCTCGGAGGATATTGAAGATTTCGAGTATACTCCAAAACCTGAGTACCCCGGTATTTTCACCATCTTCAATGAGCCCGACGAGAAGCATGTGCTTATGAGGTTCTTTGAGCATATCCGTGACGTGCGGCCTACTGTCATAGCCACCTTCAACGGTGACTTTTTCGATTGGCCGTTTGTGGAGAACAGAACAAACTTCCATGAAATGGATATGTTCAACGAGATTGGCTTTGCCAAAGACAATGAGGGCGAGTACAAGTCCAAGTACTGTGTGCATATGGACTGTTTCAGATGGGTCAAGAGAGACTCGTACTTACCCCAAGGATCGCAAGGTTTGAAAGCTGTGACCACTGCAAAGCTCGGCTACAACCCGATTGAGTTGGACCCCGAGCTCATGACCCCATATGCTTACGAAAAGCCCCATGTCTTATCGGAGTATTCCGTTTCCGATGCCGTTGCAACCTACTACTTGTACTTCAAGTACGTGCACCCTTTTATCTTTTCGTTGTGCACCATTATTCCTTTGAATCCAGATGAAGTTCTACGCAAAGGTACTGGTACCTTGTGTGAGATGTTGTTGATGGTGCAAGCATACGAAAAGGGCATTCTTCTTCCCAACAAATACACCGATCCTATTGAAAGGTTCTATGAAGGCCATCTTCTCGAGTCCGAAACTTATGTCGGTGGGCATGTGGAGTCTTTGGAGTCGGGAGTGTTCCGCAGTGATATTCCAAGTGACTTCAAAGTGCAACCTGCTGCCATCAATGAACTCTTGGGCAACCTTAGAAAGTCCATTGAGTTTTGTGTTGAGGTCGAAAACGGCAAGAAAATCAGTGACATTGAGAATTTCGATGAGGTTTACAATGAAGTTCGTGAAAAGCTTGAAAATCTCCGTGACAACCCCGTAAGAACGGAAAATCCCTTGATCTACCACGTGGATGTGGCTTCCATGTACCCAAATATCATGACGTCCAACAGATTGCAGCCGGATTCCATGAAATCAGAAGAGGACTGTGCAGTCTGTGACTTCAACCGGCCAGGCAAAAACTGTGACAGAAGACTCGAATGGTCTTGGAGAGGAGAGTTCACTCCAGCCAAGGCTAGTGACTATGGTTTGGTCAAGCGAACCTTGCAAAATGAATCCTTTCCTCCATTGAAGCCCTGGCTAGGCAGCAGAACTTTCGATGAGCTTCCTTACACCGAGCAAGCACTGTTGATCAAGCAAAGATTGGGAGAATACTCTCAGAAGAACTACAACAGAAAGAAAGTCACCCAAACCAAGATCAGAGAAGCCATTGTTTGCCAGAGAGAAAATCCTTTCTACGTCAACACGGTCAGAAACTTCAGAGACCGTCGTTATGAGTTCAAAGGACTTGCGAAAGAATGGAAGGGTAAGGCTTCGAAGTGCAACGATACCATATCCAAGGATGAGGCTAACAAAATGGTGGTGTTGTACGACTCCTTACAACTAGCCCATAAAGTCATTCTTAACTCCTTTTACGGGTACGTCATGAGAAAGGGTTCTCGGTGGTACTCGATGGAAATGGCAGGTATCACGTGTCTTACTGGCTCCAAAATCATTCAAATGGCTCGTTCCTTGGTCGAAAGAATCGGGCGTCCCTTGGAGTTGGATACAGATGGTATTTGGTGTATTTTGCCCAAGTCATTCCCGGAAAACTTCTCGTTGAAATGCAAAAACGGCAAGTCCATTCTCTTAGAGTACCCGTGCTCGATGTTGAATTACTTGGTTCATCAGGAATTCACCAACCATCAATACCTGGATTTGATTGACCAGAATACCTTCAAGTATAAGGTCAAGTCCGAAAACTCGATTTTCTTCGAGGTCGATGGCCCTTATAAAGCGATGGTTTTGCCTACTTCCAAGGAGGAAGGTAAAGGTTTAAAGAAGAGATATGCTGTTTTCAACCACGATGGTTCTTTGGCCGAATTGAAGGGATTTGAGTTGAAAAGAAGAGGAGAGTTGAATCTCATCAAAAACTTTCAATCCGATATCTTTAAGCTTTTCCTTGAGGGAAACACTCTCGAAAGTTGTTACAAAGCAGTTGCAACAGTTGCCAACAATTGGCTTGACGTCTTGGACACCAAAGGAGGAATGCTCGAGGATGAGGATCTCATAGAGCTCATTTGTGAGAACAAAATGATGAGCAAAGCATTGACCGAATATGAAGGTCAGAAGTCCACATCTATCACTACTGCAAAGAGACTCGGAGAGTTTCTTGGAGAAGAAATGGTGAAAGATGCTGGTTTGGCATGTAAGTACATTATTAGTGCCAAGCCGTTGGGAAGTCCTGTCACAGAAAGAGCAGTTCCTGTGGCTGTTTTCTCTTCTGAGAGGAAAGAATATTTCTTGAAGAAGTGGCTCAAGGACCAATCCTTAACTGAGTTTGACCCTCGGTCGGTCTTGGATTGGGGTTACTATTACGAGCGTTTAGCATCGGTTGTGCAAAAGATTATCACGATTCCAGCAGCCTACCAGAATGTCAAGAACCCTGTGCCCAGAGTTCCACACCCGGAATGGTTGAGAAAAAGAATCAATATCCAGGAAGACAAGTACAAGCAGTCTTCGATCTCAAACTTCTTCAATGCTACCAATAAGGCAGAGCACAAGGTCAAGCTTGTGAAGGATATTGAGGATTTTGGTGAAATTGATGACAATAGTCTTGATAAGCCCAAGCTAGGAAAGGTCACCGTCAAGAAAAGAAAGCTCCGAGAGGCACAGAAAATGAGACTTGAGGAGGAGGAGCGTAACGCAATGATCCTTGTTGGAGAGTGTCCCTCGATGACTGAGGATTACGTTGGGTTTTTGAAATATCAAAAGGCCAAATGGCAACTTCAATCCAAAAATAGAGACAGGCGCAAGAAGCTTTTTGGTGACAGTGCAGAATCTTCCCACAGACAGTCAGTCGGTAACATGATCAGGAAGCAAGCAGAAAGTATTGCAGGATCAGAATGGGAAATCCTCGAGTACAAGATGGACCCAACCAACATTGGAGCCATCAAGGTATACGTTCTGTCGCGTCAAAAGATCCATTCGTTCTTGTTTCACATTCCCAAACAAATTTACGCCACGTACAAGACGGACCTTTCTCAGAAAAAGACGATTCCTAATTGTGAAATCGAAAAATCAAAAGCCATTCTTCCTAACGGCCACGATTCATCTAATCTTTATAAGATGACAATGTCTGAGGCTACCTTTAATGAAGAAATCAGCAAGGTGGACAGTTTGTTGCATGACTCTAAGATTCTTGGGTTGTACGAAACAGAGATTAATTCAATCGATCGAGCAATCATTAATTTGGGAAATACGGTTCGCTTCGATGACACCAGGGTTGGAGCTTTAGGAAAATGCTTGAAGTCAGGCTTCACTACTAAAGATCTCGTGACAGTGAACTCCCAGCAATACTTGAAACGTTTCAGCATGGACATCTTTTATTTGCTCCATATCATGACAAATGGCTATGAGTTTTTTGCTCTTTTCAATACGTGGGGCAACACTGTGACCTTGCTCATTTTAAAGCCATCCAGTGGGGCTCAAGAGCTCCCTTCGAACCTTGATAAGATCTACAAGGAGATCTATGAGGCGAAGAAGAGTAAATTCGCCATGTTGTATAACATTTTGGATTATCAAGAGGAAATGACTTTCGACACCAGTTACTACAGCACCGCCAACTCGCTCTACAAGAAGTTGAACTCCAAGGTAAGGAAGATCCACGAAGGCAGAAGCAGCAAGGCTTTGTTCACTATTCAATCTCCATACTGTGACAAGGTTCTTCAGCTAATTGAAGCTTCTTCCGATTTCCCCACAATCAAGATGAGTGTTGGAGAGGTGCAAATGCCAGCTCTAGGATGGCAAACTCTCATCTCCAAGCGGATAGTGAAGCATTATTTCCAGTTGGCATCGTGGATCAAGAATTTGATTGACTTGTCCAACTACTCCAACATTCCCCTTTGCAATTTGCAAACCGAAAACATGGGATACTTGATCGACGTCCAGTACGCCCGGAAATTGACTGAGAACAACATTGTTTTGTGGTGGTCTTCGAACCCATACCCTGATCATGGAGGTTACGAAGCAGACCGGTTCGAGGACGTGGAGAATTTGGACTTTATCACCATTAACAACCCCGAAATCTACGAAACCGCATGTTTGGAAGTGGAGATTGGAACTCTTACCATCAACACCATTCTCACCTCCTCTCTTATCAACGAGGCTGAGGGTACAGACTTGGCGGACGATCCATTGGAGGGTGGTGAAGGTAATGGAGCATCTACACTTGCCATTGATTCATTTTCCCCAGCAGCTCTCCTCCAATTGAGATCTATGGTCAAATCTTGGTGGGATGACGCTTGCAAAAACAATGCACATGCTGATTCCATGATGAGCCATTTGGTGGCTTGGATCCAAAGAAAAGATTCATACTTGTTTGACTTCACTCTCCAAAAACACGTGCACAACTTGACTTGCAAAGCCCTTTTGCAGCTCGTGGGAGAGTTCAAGAGGCTGAATGCTAATGTGGTGTTTGCAAACAGACAAAAGATCATCATTCAAACAAGCAAGATCTCGGTGGAAAACTCGTACGCCTATGGAAACTACGTTGTCAGTGCCACAAGGTCCAAGCCGTTGTTCAACTTCTTGGACTTAAATGTGGTGAGGTATTGGGACTTGTTGATTTGGATGGATGAGTTTAACTACGCCGGAAGATGTTGCAGTGAAATCACCAATGACGAAGTGCAGAACTTGACCCCCGTCAGCAAATGGCATATCAAGAAATTTTTGCCGGTGATGTTCCAGCAAGAATTCGAAGATTGGGTTTTAATTTTCTTGAATGCTCTTTCAGACCACAAGAGTGAGACCTTATTGGGAGGGACGCAGACGGGGACCCAGAGAATCACGCAATTGGCCCATATATTGAGAGGCCAGAAAAACCAAGAAGAGAACAACAACAACGAAGATGATACAGAGGTGGTCAGCGAGGTGATGAACAATTTCAGAAAACCGCTTTACCAGCGCATCAAGAAGCTTAACCGCAGACAAAACGAGTCGATTCTCAACCCGGACTTGAAGCAAGAGTACGCTTTCCCCGTGTTGGCCGGCTCACACCTCCACATGAGAAACCCAGTGTTAGAATTGGTCAAGTTCTTGTGTGGAATTTTCGCCTTATCCAAGCAAAGAAGCATTGAAGTCCGTATGCTTAGGAAGGACTTGTTGGCAGAATTAGATGTTAAGGAATTCAGTCCCGATTCCATATTCCACAACCCCAGTGCGTCCTTGACCGTGGGCTCGTTTATCTGTGACTACTGCAGCCACATCCGGGATATTGACTTTTGCAGGGACGATACCAAGGATATCAAGGCGTGTCCCGTTTGTCACAAGGCATACAATGTTGCAGTTATGGAGGAAGCGGTAATAGCACAGTTCTTCCAGGTTCTCTCCAAGTACATGTCGCAGGACTACCAGTGCTCCAGATGTCACCAGATCAAGGCCGACAACATGAGTGAATTCTGCAAATGTTCGGGCACTTGGACGGAAACCGTTCGCTTTGAAGATATCCAGAAGAAGATGGAGATATTTAGAAACGTGGCTAGTGTCATGGGCATGACCATGCTCTTCAATGTCCTTGAAGAATACGTCTAAGTAAATATAATATTGCATTCCATATTTCAGTAATTTCTATAAACCATCCCATATATTCAGACTATAGTATGTTGTATCAAACAGTATGTTGCATCAAACAGTATGCCATATTACAAATTGTCCGTAGTGTGTATCTTTATTCCTGTCTTGTGCCTGTATACTAGATGCTGCTCTCCACTTTTTTGCAAGCGTTGCACCGGCCGCGAAAAAGGTCAAACTTGCATTTCATCACATTCAATGCACTGTAATGAAGCCATGTGCCATGTCAGGTACAGGGAACAGGAGCTCGAGCTTCTAGGGTCATTCATAACAGGCGATAGTCTCACTCTGGCGCCCAATGTCATTGTGCTGGGCTACCGGTCTGTTGGTAAAACCCATACGGTTCTAAAACATCTAGAGCTGTTGGGCACCCACAACACTATCATCAATTGTGACGAGTTCATCACGCAAAAAATCATGCTCCAGAGCTGCTTGCATGGCATACGAAACGATAGTGGCATTGATTTGTCCACCTACAACCAGAAGTTCATGTACAAGGGTCTTGAGGCCGCCCGGATTTCTCTGTTGTGTGAGACATTTGCCCATTTTTTGATGGCTCTCGAACAGTTTGTGCAAGAAACGGGCTACGACGAGCCACACGTGCTTGTGCTCGACCGGTTCGACCAGTGCATTGACTCAACCGACGAGCTCTTTGCCTCGTTCCTCAGGTTTAGAGAGTACTCCACCATCCGAAACATCTCGGTGGTATACATTGTGTCTCACACTGATCCCATGGAAACTGCGACCATTTCGGCGCCTCATGTTTACTTTCCTCCCTATACCTTGGCGCAGGCGACGCAGCTCTTGATCGAGAGCCCGTTTCTGGAGGTCCTCGATGGCTCCGTTAGCATTCCCATGTGGGCAAACTTTGCCAAACTCATGGTGGATATCTTCTTCGGCTACACTGGTTCAGACATGTCGCATCTAAAAGACAAGTGCCACAAGATATGGCCGTTGTTTATGGCTGAAATCCGCCTGAACAAGTACCTGCAGAACGACTTCTTGAAGATCTACAGAAACTTGAAGGACCAGATCTTGAGAGATGATGTTTTAACCAACAGTACGGTTCTCGAGTACCCTTCTGAAGTAATTGAGCTGGAAAAGCCCGTTTCGTTCTTCAGTGATTTGACATATCACTCCAAATTCATCTTGATCGCTGCTTACCTTGCATCGCACGGCGACCAGAAAATGGACCCACAGCTCTTCTCCAAGGTGAAAGCGTTCAAGAAAAGGCCCAAATCCATGGGTGACTCCATCAACAAAAACGACATAGACACTCGGCTTTTGTCGGCCAACTACTTCGACTTGGAGCGGTTGAAAGCCATTCTTTCCGTCATATACAGGAACGAGTCTGCAACCTTAAACAAAGACAACAAAGAGTACTTTGATCTCTACCATGAATCGTCCGAAAGAGAGCTTGCTAAAAAAGAAACCGAGTTCAATACCTTCACCTTGAACAAAAACGTGGACATCAACTCGCAGATCTCCACCCTTGTGTCTCTAGACTTGTTGAACCTGACCTATGCCAGAGACACCTTAAGCAACAAGACTCGCTGGAAGTGCAATGTTGGCTGGGATGTCATCGAGGGCATGTGTCGGGAGATCCACTTTCCAATCCAGAACTACGCTGTAGACAAATAATTAAATGTACATTTCGCAGAACATCATTCATCATCATCTCGTCACAAAGAATTATTCATCGAAATGTACGTTTTGTACATGTACAAAGTGATCGGATCCTTTTCGGCGAACCTCCACTTTATTCTCAAAGTAGTTGTCCACCCAGTACTTCATCTCGTACGAAGAGTAAGGCCCATTGATGTCTGTCTCACCAAGCCAACGGAACTCCCAGATAGCGTCACCGTATTCGGGGCTATTTTCAGGTGAATCCAAGGCATCGGCCTTTCTTTTCTGGCCCTGGGTCTGTATATCTTGACCCGTCTCCCGTTTATACATACGCATCAATTCCTCTCTGCTCATATCATAGACATCGCGAACACCCTTCAGGTTGATAAGCTGCTCACAGCACTCAGTAAGTTCAAAAACTGTCTTTTTCCTTTCCCTTTCTTGATCGCTGTTCAAAGCACCTTTTTTATCCTTTTTCTTCTTGGCCGGCCGTAGCCTGGAAAGTGCCTCTAAGGTGGTCTCAGCAGGCTCCAAGATCCTCACAATCGATTGCAAAAGGTCACTGATGTCCCTCACTTCAATAACTTTTTTCGATGCTGTCAGTAGACTTGCCTGAGCTTTCCTGGCTTTTTCAATATCCTCTGAATTCATCCCGCTCATCCAAGCATCCTCTGCAGTTTCCTCGTCGCTATTGGCACCTCGCGTATAATTCATGTCTTTATCGAAAGTCCCATGCTCAGCCTCCTCCTTTAAATTGAAGGCCTCCAATTGAACCTCTGGCAACATTTTCTTATTTCCAGTAGTTCCATTTTCAATGTTGGCATAATATTCCTGGAGCTGTTCCACCTCCGATGTTCCATACACTTTGGTCTCAGTAGCTGGAGCTTCTTCTAGGCCTTGTTCCTCTACAAACTGCTTCATATCTAGAAGACGGGGGTCCTTTTTCTCCACTTTTTCTTCTTCGTCTGATGCAAACATATCGTCATCATCCTCATTCTTGTCTTCCTCCTTGTCCTCTTGCTTCTCTTCTGGTGGGTTATCTGAGTCAACAGAGCCATCTTCCGAGTCTGACTGGTACCCAAGCTCTAGCGACTTTTTGGCCCCCGACTCTTTTTTATTCCCAGGAAGGTCTTCCTGATACGGATCACTTTCCTGCATCAAGTTCTAGAAAATTGCTTTTGTAGACTGATATCTGATGACTGGTATATAGACTGTTATTATGGACTGGTGCTCTGCGTAGTGTGGGGTCTTCGATGCGCGCGGACCTTGCGTCATCTTCGCTAGAACCCATCTTACACCTTCATGGCAGACATCACACTCGATGATGTTCTAGATCTAGAACAGGAGTTTTATGCGACGGGATTCAAGGATGGCCACGACCAATCTTCCCGCGAGCAGTATTTCGAGGGCAAGATCTATGGCCTACAGACGGGCTTCCAGAGGTTCTTGGTGGTAGGCTACATCAAAGGGCTTATGGCAGAATGGCGCCAGTTTGATAACAAGTCTGTTCAATTACATTTGGATCAACTAGATAAGATTTTGGGTGAATTCTCGCCCAGCAATGATGACGCGGCCGTTGCCAAATATGAGAAGGCCATTGTGAGTGCTCGCAACAAGGTCCGTCTCATTGCAACACTAACTAAAACGAACGCTAAAATCAAAGACCTAGATACCTTGATCAAGGAGGTCGGAGGGTCTCTCCAGGTATCTGAAAATGTGGATGACATGTGGTGACCTCGAGGCTCTGGCTATATTATTGGTTCTCAGAGCAGTCTGAGTGAGCCTTAGGTATACACCAAGCTGTGGAGAGCTCAAATGTCATTTGGGTATGAATGTAAGGTGTGAATGTAAGGAAAAGTATTGGATGTAAACAGAATCGTTTTTGAGGGGATCACCTTAGAATGTAAAGTCAAACGGTAGTGGCTTGTCTGGAGCATCCAAATGATAGCTGAGAATTCCCCCAAGAGGGCAGTCGTTCACACCAATGATGAGGTTTTCATCCCGGCCGTTTCCAGTGGGCCCAAGATTCAACCCAACACATTTGCCAATAAAGTCTATCGACTGCACTCTTGGTGTTAGGCTTTCCGACAGCTTCTTCAAGTCACTGATGGAAATAATTCCCACGTGGTCTAAGCTTTCGGCCCACACGATATGTTCTCCGTAATGGCCGAACTTGCAGTTTCTAACTGGCCCTCCTAAGACCCCACCATCTATGTCGAAAGCATGAGAGCCAAGAGCACTATTCCACACAAACACGCTTTCGTTTGATTTCCTTCGATCCCACAACCTCACAGTTCCATCTTGGTTTCCCGAAACCAAGAGATTTTCGTCGGCAGGCGACCAGTCACAGCTGAACCCGTAATCCTTATGGCCACTGAATCTTGCAGAGGTGGTGAAATGGTTATCTTTGAGGCATCTTCGATCAAGAATGAAATTATCCGTAGAGTCTGCAGCAATGAAGTATTCGTTGGGATTGTGGGGGTTCACGCTGAGACAGTTTATAGCAAAAGGTAGATGCACCGATCTTCTTTGCATGGACTTCTCGATGTCTAGTTGTCGTAGTTTGAAGTCGTTTGAAGCTACCAAGACCGTTGAATCGTTCTTTTCAATGGTAATGTGATTGGTGATACCGTCCGTGGATTTGGATATCAGGAACTCGCCAAGAAATGTGGGATGGAGGGCGTCTTCTATGGAATGCAAGATCATGCCTCCCTCGAATGTCCCCGTAGCTAGCAATTTGTCGGAACAAGCCAACGAGGAAACCCTACTGCTTGCGTTTCGCTGTAGTTGGCTGGAGTCTAGGATGCAGTCGAGCTTCTTGGAGTTGGTGCACGTTGTTTCATCCGGCATCATTCGTATGATCTTGAAGAACGTATGGTAGTCTGCCGGGTCAAGCTCGATCATATCTGGCACCACGGACTGCAAGTTGTCATCGTGGCTATATGCGGAAGGGTAGAATATACCATTGGCCTGGTTGTCGCCACAGACCACCAACGAGCGGAGCTGGAAGTGGGTGATGTGGTTTTTTAGTCTGCCGTAGAAGTTCTTCCGGGTGAAAAAGTCTGTTTTGACTTCGTATGACAAGATACTCAAATCCTGGGGGTGGTTAGTACATGTATCGACAGGTAAAAGTTGGATCAACATACTTTTAGAGCCTCAGCTCGAGAATTCGGCACATTGGTGAACCACGAGCCACTGCCGATTCTTAACCTCTCTTGGTAGAACTTGCGGCGGATGCTGGGGCCCCAGGGCACACCCTGGACATTGGCCGACACATCTGGTTGGGGGTTGGAGAACTTTAACGTGGACTCCCGTTCCTTGATATAGTTCAAAATGTTCAAAATGTCTGTGTTGGTCAAACTGGACTTATCGTCATAGAGTAGGTTGTGGAGGAACGATAACGTCTCGGACTGCTTTAGTTCGTATGCATGGGGCAAGTCCGAAAGCCCATCCGCCGCCTGGAGAAGCCCAGAGAAGTCTGAGTGTGCCAGCTGCGTGGATTCCTCGGCCACCTGCTCCCGAGACAACTGAACAGCCATTTTAAAGGTGTAACGATCGTCCCGTGTATATGGATATTCTAGGCTGATGAGATGGGGAGGGTGGTATGGGGGAGTCAGCCGGTCAGGGGAAAGATCTTGGGATAGTGGGGTGTGCAAGGTGACTTGAACCGAAGCTATGTAGTGGAAAATGGGGTTGCTTCGGAGAAGGGATGGGTAGGGTATGGGAAGTAGGAAGTATCTTGAGCTTTAATTTCGCAGCTGTGTAGCGCATCATGAGCAGTGATAGTGAGGCCTACAGATAACCACTGCCAGACCTCCCCCCCCCCCCCCCCCCCCCCCCGAAAATAAGAGTACTTTGTGGAGTAGCATGTGGTAGTTATATAGAGTTTTTTGTATTGTGTATTTCTTGTAGAATTCATATACTTCAGTGTCAATGGTATACACGTGTCTGGTCATAATCTATAGTATGAGCCAAATGTCGATGTACCTCGTGGTCTTATAGTCAGTCTCAAGCAGAAGTCCAACAGTACTCTCAATTTAGTCTTGAACAGCAGTTTCAAGTCAGTTTCAAAAATTCAATCCTGAATCCACTTTCAAGCTCACATAACCCTAGAGAAACTTCTTCTTTTCTAACGAAGCCACGTTATATGCCCAGGTGGAGTCTATATTCCGCTGGTCACGTGCCACGGCCGATGGCTGGGTCTTGACTCCGCCTGTCACAAAGTACGACCCGCTATCGGCCAGGGACAAAGATGGATCGAGAGCAGCTCTAAGCGTGGCCAAGCAACCTTCCTCGCAAGAAACTCCAGCCACCGTCCCGGCCACATTTTTGAACACCTTTGCAATAGGGCCAAGGTACGGCACACTGGTCCAATAGTTGTACAACTCGGTGCCTGTTATAACACCCGGGTGCACAGAAAACGCAAGAAGCTCTGGGTGTTCTTGTGCAAGCTTGGACGTGATTTCAATGGATCCTCTTTTGGCATTGCCATACCGCATCCATGAGTAGAAGATATTGGGCTTTCTGTTGATGGTATCACTTGGGTCATAGTACAGCCGGCATAGAGTATGACCCAACGATGTCAAGTTGACCACTCGGGGAACACCATCTGCCTTTGAGTTGTTCAAGCTGTCGAGCAACTTCATGGTGAAGAGGAACGGTGCTACCAAGTTGACCTGGTACTGGATCTCATAACCATCCGTAGTTATTTCATGCGGAATGGCCATGACGCCTGCATTGTTGATCAAGATATTCAACTTTGTCTCCTGGGCCTTGAATGCCTCTGCACATTGCACCACGGATTGTAGGTCACAACAGTCGAAGTGGAGCGACCTGATGTCCCCCAAAGGACGCTGTGCCTTTTGCTGCTCAGTGTACTTGGCCACACGTGACTCGGCCTCCTTTTTTATATCACCAATAGCTTTTGCCACCTTAGCCTTGTTTCTACCTGCAAGGTACACACGGTAGCCATGAAGATAGAGGTGGAGCACGGTGTACCAGCCAATGCCGGAATTTCCTCCGGTCACAATGGCAGTCCGCAAGTCCACACTTGGGTCAAAATATGCTGCCTCGGATGGGTCGTAGAATTTGGACATGAAGATTGGTCGATTGTGGGAGTAGGAGATATTCTCAGCTGAATGCTTATCGTGAGATACCATGCGTGTTCCTGTATGTAGTTGTGGCCTTGCAGATCCATCGACCTGATTAAAGACTGTCACCACCCATTGATGGAAAGTAATTGCTTGTATTTTGGAACTATTTATGCGTTCAGTAGTGATATACTGTCTAAAATGCAGTCAAATGTCAAGCCTTGAAGTGTCAATCACTTAAGCATCAAGCTTAGTGTCTTTTTGAGAATCAAGAGCTGAGGTCAAGTCGTCCAAAATGTCCTTCGTTTCTCTGGGATTGGCTATCCACACCGTACATGCACTTAGCCGAGCCTTGTAGTCGTTTGCTCCCACCGAGGCAAACTGGTCGCCAATATGAAGGCTGGAGCTCTTGGGGATCCGCGTGCAGTCTCCATGCTCTTGTCCATACAAGTAGTATTGTAGAGCCTCCACACCCAAAGACTTATCTCCAATGTCAACCCACACATCTGCGCCTCCATTGAAGGCACACACGCGGATATCCGATTCGGCTGCCGACATGGCGTGCACGGATGCAGGGTGACAATCCGAGTTCATATCGAGACAGAAGCTCTTGCGGACATGGGAATTAGCCAAGAACTCATTGAGCTTTTGCAGCACCGACAACACCATCTCCTCCAAAGTCTCGCGTTGGATTTTATAGCCATTGACGGGAATGATCCCCAAGGACCGCTCCTTGCGGATAATTTTGGTCATGTTGTCGTTATCCAAGCGCAAGCGCTTCTGTAAGTGGATGATATGGTCGTGGGCAATATCCATGACCTGGGTAACTTTCGTCTGGCTCCATTGCTTCATCAAAGGCAAATACCAGTCCTCGCCATTGATGAACTTCAAGTGGCCGGACGCACTGTCGAAGCGGAAAAGGTAGTTGGACTCTCCACCCATGACCAAGAAGTTATTCTTCTGCGAGTCCAGAAGCTTACTTGTGGTCTGGAGCGTTCTTATGAGCCCCTTCAACCGTCCCTCGTACGACTCAGCCCCCTGTTGTCCCGGGTAACCTGCTGCAGTCACCACTGCCACGTATACATTGTGGCCAAGCAAGCAGACCAAATGGTCGACCAAAGGAGAGTCTTCCTCGAGCGATTTTCCATCCTCATACAAAGTCACGTCTCCATCGAATGTGATCAACCGAAGCCGAGTGTCGGGCCCGGCCAGACCCGTGAGTGCCAACACCTGCGCTGTGTTCAAGATTATACGAATATCATTGAACGAAGGACTCACCAAAGTTCTTCTGGAAATCAGTCTTTTCTGGTCCTCGATCAAAAACGCTTGTTTCAACGGAAGCCGCGTGAAAAACCGCCCCACACTAGGCACCAATTGCCGAAGACGGGTGCTGGCTACATCCAGAGCCGCGTGCCGAGAATCCAAATCAATAGTATTATCAATCAATTTCTCCACGTCATCAAATACTTCAAGGTAGCGGGTCTGGAGTGTTTTCTCGATGCGTTTCTCGAACGTCTCGATAAGGGCTTCGTTGGGAGAATCGTCCACCGTCAAGTACGACTCGTATGCGTCTATGTTTCCATGGAGAACAAAGGGCACAGCCAAGAGGCCCTTGATCCACTCGATGAGCTCGTCTCTTTTGTGGCTCTTGAGAGCATACTCCACTCTATATCTGGAGGTCATATTAAGGGGTTAAATAAAGGATAGTAAAATTGAAGAGGTGTATGGTAGGCGGTGGGATGGAGCGAACTTGACATTGTATATATACATATTCGCACTGGAAACGTGTATACTCTGTACAGTCTCTATCGGGTTGCAGCAATAGACGTAATATTTCGCAGATCTATTAATACACATTTTAGTTTAGTTATACAACTGGCCTACACACTTAAGCGTACAAGCCCTGGTCTTGTCTTCTCTTGTCACGCTCCTCGGTGATAGACAACTTGATACCCTTACCCTTTGGTAACGAGATGTATGGCTTACCTTGCTCGGTCCCAATGACAAACACGTTAGATTGTCTGGTGACGAAGGTGTTGTCCAAAGCATCCTTGATGTGGACCAAGTCGAAGCCTCCCTCGTGCTTCTCTCTGTGGACAATCACACCGGCACGTCCCATGTTCTTACCACCGGTGACCATGGCCAACTTTCCGGTCTCGAACTTGATGAAGTCGGTGATCTTACCAGTAGCCAAGTCGATCTTGACAGTGTCGTTGGCTCTGATCAATGGGTCGGGGAATCTGATGGTTCTACCGTCGTGGGTGACGGCGTATGGGATACCTCTCTTACCCAAGGCAACCTTCTTGACCTTACCCAACTTGTAGCTGGCCTCTTCGGAGGTAATTCTGTGGACGGTGAATCTACCCTTGACGTCGTACACCAATCTGAAGTTCTCGTTGGTGGCCTCCAAGGTGATGACATCCATGAAACCAGCTGGGTAGGTGGAGTCGGTTCTGACCTTACCGTCGACCTTGACGTGCTCTTGCATCAAGATAGCCTTGACTTCTCTACCGTTCAAGGCGTACTTCAATCTGTTTCTCAAGAAAACGATCAAAGGCAAACACTCTCTCAACTTGTGAGGACCAGCAGATGGTCTTGGAGCGTAGGTGCCAGACAATTTGTCCAACATCCAGTGGGATGGGGCTGCCAATCTCTTAAGGTGCTTCTTTCTGGGTGGGTTAGTATATGTTGGGGACTACGAAGTCGACTCTAATTGAGCGGATGTGCGTTGAATGAATGCGAAATGGAATGCACGCCTCTCCATTGTTTAAACCTTGTGGGAACAAAAATCACCGGAAAATTTCTCCATGAACTTCATGACACAGTACGTAACTGTTTGCACCAAAATCTGTTTCCAAATAAGTTGCGGATAATTAGAACTTGGAAAGTCACATGGACATCAGGGTATTCCATTTCCATCACTCAACACGCATCACACCCAATTATCAAGACAAGGCTCCCATCCGCGCCAATCCGAAGATATGGCTGGAGACTGGCTGACATCCCCGAGGGGAAAGCAGTATTATCAGTGGGTTCACTTCATAACGAGGTGATCACTTTTAGTTGCCTTAACGAGTCTGACTTCTTTTCAGAAAGCAGATTAGACATACGGGCCTCTTGCCATTTTGATAACTAGTTAAGTGTAGGGAAAAAAAAGTAGCGAGAAAATTTTTCAGCATTTATATAGTGCGCGCAGCGCGCACTCCTGCACGCACGCACTGGTCACGTGGCCTCATCCTAGGGCTTCTCACCCCTACAGTTAGTTATTCTTGACATAAGCATTCAACAATAAATCGCTACATAAATGGTATCGTAGTGCCTGCACTAAGATCGACTTGAGCCACCTAGACTTTACTCTGCGTATAACGGTTGCGCAATACAGCTGCGCTTGAAAGTCTTTGGCATGGACAATAACGCACGAACATTGCATCAAGAGGTGCAGGTACACCGTTTCAGTATTCCTTTCCAGTAATCCAGCTTGATCTGCACATGCTTAGAAGACTGTACCCTTGGGGTCCTCGTAGTTGTTCGTATTGAGGGCAGACCCGCCCTTCCCACTGGGCATGTTGGTCTCCATGTCATTCAGATCGTGGTTTTTCGCATTCTCAAGAGCAAGCCTTTCCAGCCTGGACTTGGTGGTGACCTTCTCCACTTCGGCTCCGGTCATGACCTTGATCCAATCCACCTTCAAGCTGAAAGGCCCGTACTGTTTGTCCAAAAGACCAATTCCAACGGTCTTCACCTCGGACTTGTTGAGCTCACTTCCGTCCTGGATGACTCCCCAATTGGTCATGACAAAGTCATTTAAAGGGATCACCACGGTCTCCCATTCTCCTGGGTGGTGCAAGAACAATCTGTGTTGGAACAAGTCAGTGACAAGCGGCGTGTTGGCCTGAATATTGACCAAGTACTTGCGGCGGTCGCCCTTGACTCTGAGCACCAACAGGCTGTACTCGGACCAATCCCAGTAGGAGTCGCCGGAAAACCAAGACTCTTTCTGGTCCTTAGTTCTAAACATGGCGTACCCGGATCTGGTAATTTCCGGGTTATCCTTAGGAAGATCCAAGTTCAAGTTGCCGTAGAAATGACCAGCCTTGGAGTCGGGGTCAATGACGAAATTGGCCTCGGAAAACCCACCCATCTCCTTGTCACTACGAACCATTATTCTGGATAACGATTCGTCGGGGTGTTTCTGGAAATTGAGCACGGTCAGAAGAGCTGTGCTTGGCTGGGCAGACCTGGAAAAGATACGGCTCAAGGTCGAGTTCAATCCAAGTGTTCTTAAAGACATTTTCGGGATGGGAAGAAAAGAAACAGTGGCGTTGGTGCGCAGCGTATGGATGGGAAGATCCTTAAGTAGTGCGCTCGCTTATACTTGCGTAGGCGGGGCCAGTCCGAATAGTCCGTGAGCTTGGCAACGACGACGACAAGATTTGCAATGTACAGTCGCACTTAATTAGCCAAGTGTTAAATCGGTTCACAGCTGAAGTAAACGATTCTGGGATTGTATCAATGACAAAAAATTTAATTTTTGTGATCGGTTGATTAAGGGTTTGACGTTGTCAAGTAATTGAATATTTGGTTGTAAAAAAAACAATGGATAGGTGCTTGTGTAATGGTGTGTGGCTCGTCAATGACTTGCCTGTATTCGATTACTTGCTCAAGACTAGTGTAGTGTGTTGGTGTAGTTGATTTGTGGTTGCACTGCAGTTTAATTTGTATTTGAATTGTTTGGTATTTGTTTTGTTTTTTTTGTTTTTGTATTTGTATTTGTATTTGTATTTGTAGCTGGTTGTGGGTTGCTGAAATAAGAAAAAGAGAAGTTGGACTTTTAGGGGGGAACCCCTTTATTTATATTCCACGGAAGAGGTGAGACACTCCGGGTGCCTAGATCTAAGTGAGGCATGCGGCCAGTAGACATGAGGAAAGTCTAGGGGCAGGAGACTGGGTTCGCACGCTCTGCAGTGTGGGTTAAAGAGGAGTCTATCAGGTGCAGTCTACAGGCACGCCAAAGTGCCCGGAGTTGCTCCACACTATCACGCGTGCATTGGCTCCCCACATCTGGGGCCTATCTGTAGACTTATTCTTTTCGTGTGTGTTCCACAGACTTCCATACTGGATGTTTGGGTTTTTTTCCAAGGATTGGAATGCAAGATTTGGGCCAGTAGTCCTTAATGCGAGTTCCACAGTTGCGTGTATTTGATGGTAGCACTCGTTCTATGGAAGAAGTACACGTTAGGAATGTTGGTGGCAAAATTCATGTTGCATTTATGTTTCATGATATGCTCCGTTTATGTAAGGTTTGTTTCATCTCTGTCTCATATTGTTCGGTTCATATTTAAAGACACGCTTCCTGCACTGTTCAGTTCGGGCCCGGACTCCGAGAAGTAGGGTGATTCTTCGATTTCGCACAAGCTTCCCCACAATGTAAAGTGGTGCTTCTTATTAGTGCGTTATCAGTACCTCAGCCGTCAGGACATTTTCCAATCCCGCATGATCTTTTTTACATTCCAATGCAAGTCCATGATCTGTGACTTTTTTTCTTAATAGGCCTTTCTATACATAGGCCTTTTCTATACAGCCTTTTCTCAAGACACTTTGAAGCTCCTCTGATTAGTGAATCGAATCACACTAATCAGACTGCCCAAAGATAAGACAGACTCACAAGATAAGACTCAGACAGCCCCCACAGCATCCACATCACTTGATGGGCCAGTAGCCTGGGAACAAAAAGTGCATCTTTTCCAACAACTCCTTCTTGACTCCATGAGTACTGGTACTCACGGAGAACTTCATGGAGCCGTCCAAATCAGAGCCAAGACCCAGCGAGCCCTCGGCAATCTCCTTCGACACCACCTCCACTAGTTTGGCAGCCACCTTGCATGCATTGGCCGAGTTGGCCTTCAAGTTGCCCACAATGGTCTCCACGGTCACAGGCTCCTCGGATTCGTTCCACGAGTCGTAGTCCGTAGACATACAGATCATTTGGTACGAGATCTCAGCCTCACGTGCTAACTTGGCCTCAGGCAACACCGACATGTTGATGACCGATCCGCCCCAAGTTCTGTAGAGCTTGGACTCGGCACGCGTGCTGAACTGAGGGCCCTCCATACAGATGATGGTCAAGTCCTCACCATTGTTGGTGAGATCCTTGGTGTGCAACGTGGGTTGCTTGTTGTGCTCAGCACCATCCAAAAAGCCGGAAGAGGGGATGGTTTCCGCAATAAGCTTGTTGAGCTTCAAGTCAAAAGGCTCGCCAAAAGTGGCATGTGCAACGAAGCCGTGTTCAAAGAATGTCGAAGGTCTGATACCTTTGGTGCGGTCAATGATCTGGGTGGGGAGTACAAAGTCACGAGGCTTGATCTCGGGCTGCAAGGATCCCACGGCAGAGAAGGAGATGATGGCCTTGACCCCAAGTTTCTTCAATGCGGCAATGTTGGCTCTCAGAGGCACATCCGAAGGCAAGAGGTCGTGGTGCACGCCGTGTCTGGCCAAGAAAGCAATTGGATGGCCGGCTTCAGTGACAGAAACCGTGATTGGACTCGAAGGGAACCCCCAGGGCGTGGAAACGGTGAGTTTGGCCACGGGCTTAAGGTTGGGCAAGTCGTAAAGACCCGTGCCTCCAATGACGGCAAGCGCAATTGGCTTATCGTACGAGTGCGGCAAGTTGTGCGAGGTGGTTTCTTCTCTGTGCAAGGACATTTTGGGGACGAGTTTGAATCGGCGGGGGTGGTGGGTGCAGAGGAAGCGTCTGGAGACGTTAGTCAACATCACTGGCAAAGTGCGTTCCTGTACGCAGCCGCGGGTCCTGAGTATGGCATTATCTAAGCGCACGTTTCTGAGATCCACACTTCGTGGTGCCATCGCTACCTTCGCACCTGGCCTACATTCCCGGTATTCGCACCTACCAATTTCTCTACTCCATGTCCTCTTGATTGTACAGATTTTTATTTTTGTATTAATATTTTTGTATGGATTTATGTTTTTGTATATGTATTCTTTTTGATGGGTGGATTTTGACTTGACTCTAAGAATTTGTTATGGCCAAGTTTGTATTGACATGACTCACCAGACCAGCACTACATTGACCAGTAAGACTAGACATTGATTGATACACCTTTCAAATTAAAATATATATATATTAAAAAGATTAGAACTGAAGTAAAAGAGATTGATGAAAATATCCGATATATTCAGGGCTTGTAATGCTTAAACATTAAAAAAAATGGGGGTGTATTTATGGTGGTATTTATGGAGTACTGGAAGCACTAGTAGTAAGTATGATCATCTAATGTGTAAATGCTCACTGAGTGTTCTCACTTTTTACCTCAGTTCACCCAATCAATACTAAACTACGTACATGTAGAAACACAACAAAATTAAACAAGCCCATAAAAAGTTCCATAAATTTATTACCCCATATCAAATCACAGAAAAGAACATGTCACATATAAGTTTTTCCCCTTTTTCCGTATTTTATCTGGAGTGTCGTCTTCAACCGGCCTCGCACGTGACTCGCCTAGCCCGGAAAAAGAAAATCGTGCACGCTCCGCCGCCTAATCTAGATAACCTCGTTACCACTTCTTTCATACTCCTTCCATACACAACACCCCCATCATGCTTTCAGCACTCCGCATTCGTCTGACCGGCTCCCACGCTTTAGCCAGCTCTGCTTCGCTAGCGGTTTCGCGTTCGGCTGTCAGATTCCTGTCCAAGAAATCAGGCGACTCACACCCTTTGGCTTCCACCAAAGTGGAGGACACCAAGGAGAAAAGCATAGCCCCACTTGAGAGTGCAAAGACGGCATCCGCCCAGGAATCTACTCCAAAGTACTTGTCGTTTGACCAACTTCCCAAGCCTTCCAAGGAAATACAAGATATCTCGTTGGAGCAGTTCAATGCTCTGATGAGGATGGAGGAGTTCGAGACTTCGCCGCTCCAGACAAACGAAGACCTTATGAGTGACTTTAAACACGACTTCAAACTCTCCCCCAAGCACCTTATTCCCAAGAACCAGAAATCACTCGACAAGCTCAAACTCAGTGGCAGCTACACACCCAACCTCACATTACTCGGCATATACCAGGACACAGACTCCATGGCCAGCGGCTTGCATGACCACCCACTCAAGGAATCCATTACTGGCATGTGTGTGCTCAACCCATTACTTCATGAAATCAAGAATAAGTCCCTTTGGGAGATCTTCCCGGAGGATAAGGCGTTCGGAGCACCGCCTTTTGGAGACAAGTTCCACTTCAACTCCTTTAAAGACTGGGAAGCTTCCAAGAAAGATAAGCTTAAGGAGTTCGAGTCCAAGAAGTTGGCGGAGGAGAAAGAGTTCCAGAAGTTCTGTAAGAGCTTGAAGAAGTCCAAGTCTTTTGTGAGGAAAACCCCCACTGCATCTCGGTCAAAAACAGTCCAGGCCGCATCTGGAAAGTCGGAAGTGGTCGAAACCAGCGGCAGGAAGAAGCTTGACCGCTCATTGATCAAACAATACCGCAAGTTCAAGAAGGACCAGCACATGAAGGGACTTCCGAACAATAAAGAGAATAAGTAATATGCAGGTACAATGGAGAATAAATAAGTAAGGTGTTTGGCAAAAGAATTCAGCTAAAGGAGAAGTTTATTTGAGAGAAGTTCAGGTTACAACGAATAAGTAGTAAGGTTGTAATAGTCCATCTGTTTGATAGCAAGCTGTAATAGCGAATGTGTATATAGAATCAAAGAAAGTCCACACAACACGCCAAATAAATGTCTCGGCTACTCGATGATCTTCAACTCCACCTCGCCGTAGCCAAACTTGTGTTTGTTGTGCTCATATAAGCGTTTCAACTCTTCCACATAGAGTCCATGGTAGTGGTCGAGTAGTTCCTGGGGAATCTGCTTCCTTGTTGTTGCCGCCTGCAGCTTTTTGGTCAAACTCAACAAGTTAGTGAGCGAAGACAGCCGTCTTTCCCTCTTGACAGGAACATCCACAGCGTCTACTAAAAGATTGACCGGCACGTGTATAGGCTTGCCCGTAACGATGTTGATAGGGGTTCGGAACGGTAAGAACCCAAAATCATAGATAAACACCCCTCTGGCACTGAAGAATGGTAGAGTGAAGTGAAAGTTCTTCTTCATCCACTGCTGAAACGAATGGCCCCAAGACCCAGGTCTGGGCGTAGTGAGGTTATAGATGTCAGCTTCGCCAAATGCAAAAACAGGCACCAACGACACATTGCCAAGCTCGATGGCTAACTTAACAAAACCTTTGCGCTTATTCAAAACCAACCGGATCTGTTTCTTACCACTATGTTCCATATCAGCATTAGCCTCGGGGTTCTCCTTCTCATATCCGATCCCCACACGATGATCACTGCCCACCACATCATTCAAGAGCGATTCCTGAGCACCACCAACCACAATACACACGGAGTTATCACCGTTGCTGATTAAAGACTTAATGTTTTTGGCACTGGCACTGGTCAAGCCCAAACTCAATAAATAGTCCCTAAAGAATGGAAGAGAGAACTGTTCACTCAAGGTAAGGGGAAAGATAAATCCAAGACCCGGGAAAAGCCGCTTATCATTGGAGATCTTGTGGAAGAGACCACTCAAGAATTTGAAGGGAGGCTCAAAAGGCTCGTTTCTCAAGATGTTGGTTCCAAAGAGTCCCATAACACCCATGGAAATGACCCCATGCGGATGGTAGCCAAAAATGTAACGAGGCCCCGAGGTCACTTTC
The DNA here is from genome assembly GCA_002370185.1 of Metschnikowia sp. 01-655c1. Taxonomy (NCBI): domain Eukaryota; kingdom Fungi; phylum Ascomycota; class Pichiomycetes; order Serinales; family Metschnikowiaceae; genus Metschnikowia; species Metschnikowia sp. 01-655c1. The sequence continues at coordinate 61,570 of NKZO01001556.1, forward strand.
TTATATTTGAATTTCTTCTTATCGTTTTCACCATCGATGAGGTGCGGAGAAGGGTCCACCTCGTTGAGTCTTTTCCGGAGCCCAACGAGCTTGAAGAGCTTGTCTATACGCGTCCGAGACTTCTCAGACACCAAGTCTTCCTCGTCATCGGAAGTGGAGCAGTCCTCGTACTTCTGAGTGGTGAAAGTAGGCTGCAAATTGCACGTTTTGTGCACACGAATGGGGAAGTATTCCACAAACCATTCCCAGAGAAGGAGGTTTCTCATCCAGTCCTTGATGCGGTACATGGACTTGCCATTGGTGGGAGTGTGCAAGTCAAAGCCGTAGAACCAGATGAAGTAAGGAATGATGATAGTGACCCAAGCCACGGAGCCAAGGTAGAGAACAAAGAGAAACAAGCAGAAGAAAAATGGGATGGACACTGTATGCCATGCAACACTGAAAGTTTGCAAGCGACGATCGAGAGTAGTATCCAATGGAGCCACATTGAGCAAGCTGGACTTTCTCCGCATGGGTCCCCGTTTCTCCTTTGGGTTTTTCTCCAGTGTCAGCTCCAACGAGTGGAGGGACGTGGCCGACGACGCCGAACTTACGGTGTAATTGGAAGCAACATCACTATTCCGCTCCAGTAGATCGGGCCGTCTCAACTTAGAAGGCAACGAATCGTGGTGGGAAGAGAAACCAGTGGACATGGTGTGCAAATGATAGCGGCAGAAGGTGATTGGATAGTGGGGTGCCAAGAGCAAAAGAGCGGCCAAGAAGAGAGATCAGCCAAGGCAGCAATATCTTGCAATTAGCAAAGAGCGGAAACAGCCAGGTTGAAAAGACGGGAGTAGCAACACACGCAGAGAGATCAAGGGACCAATACTAAGAACAATCTCTCCTGGCAGGAGAAGCGCAGGGAGGGGAAGAGTACTTGTAGAGCAGTACAAGCAAGAGCCGCAACCGAGCCGCAGCTGTCAAGAGCCCCAGTCAAGATGAAGCTTCTAAATCGAGTAAGAGGGCCTGCAGACGGCGGCGGGCCGTGCAGGAGGCCAGGATCTGTTAGCTCGGGCTGCAGCGACATCCATGCACTGAGTACCAGCTGCGGGGCGTAGGAGGTGCAAAAAAACACGGATTTGTTGTGGTGAGCATGGAGGATTGATCGGATGTTTCAGTGAAAAATGACAAATCATCGGATGTCTTGTTCTGCACCTTCATGTATATTTTTATCGATCATGGGCAAGTATATGCGCGCGGTTAAATGTATAAGCGTGCTTTTCAAGATCCACGCAAGATCAACCATTCGCTCGAACTTGCCTGGGGAAAAAAGAATGGTTCCACGGTTCATGGGCCAAGACCAGATCTAACCGACTTACTAATTATAGACCAGGTGGTTCTGGCCACCCCATGCAAGGTTGCACGCCCAGTAGTCGCTACATCCATTCTTGACTACGGCCTTTGCACTGAGATCAATAGCAGGTTCCCAGTTTAATCAACAATAGGCCCTATAATCAACAATAGTAGCAATTGGTCCACTTGCATTGAAAATGTAACATATGCCAGCATTAATAATCAATAGACACTTTACACATCACCAGGTCCGGATATTTTAGCCACTGCTTAATTTTTTCAAAACTAAGATTGGGTTGGAAATATCGCATGATTTATGGTGGTTTGTAGTGAGTGGTTAATGTGGTTTAGTACTTGGCGGTGAGTAGAGTGAGAGAGTGGTCCGATTGTCTCTGCCGGTCGAGCTACGGCTGAAGAGGCCGAGGCACGTGAGCGCGTTAGTCTTCACTAGGCAGGCACATTCTCACACATTCTCACACATTCTCACACATTCTCATCCATTCATAGTCACCCTCTAATTCACATTACTACGTACCATTTCCGTTTCTCATAACCCAAGCATGTACAAGGATAATGTGCTAGATCCCAATTCTCAAAAAACCCATTATTCTATACAATTCCCTGAGCTTAAACGCAAGGCCCATTCACTGCTGGCCAATGCATCAAATGGCTCCAGTACACCCAGGTCCAAGGCCAAGAGACACCAGCTGAAACTGGTTTCTGCAACCGACAGCCCCCCAGACCAGCACCTTCCCTTTAGGAGTCTATCCAGTGAAACCCATGAACACGTAGCCCACCGCTACCACCTCTATGAGAAGGTGTGGGGCTACCAGAAACAGGCCACCGAGACCATCTTGAACTCGGCCAATAAAGAGCTCTTTGCAGATATGCTACATTTCATCAAGGACCCTGCCTCCGATAAACTCGACACTGCATTCATAGGTTTGGGCTCCAATATTGCCAATAACCTCCGCATTCTAGATGAGTTCACTGCTTCTGTTGCTGAAGACCCCAACGCTTCATATATTCGCATAGTCCGACTCAACTCTAAAGTGTGTTTCAATATCAAAAATACCATAAAGGAGGTGGTCAAGCAGGTGGTTGAAGATGCTGCTCGTGTTGAACACGTGGCCCAAAACGAGGATCTAATCGATGATTTTGACCAAGATTCCGATGACGAAAACACTGATCCCGTCAACAATGCCAAGAAAAACGGCTCCAACGACGACGATAGTGATCTTGACGAGATCCTCGACGCAGACGAGGATCAGCAGCAAGGTGAAGTTGATGGAGGCAGAATTGCCTATGACTTTGAGATCGTCCAGGAATGGGTCGAGTCCTTCAACAAGCGCACCAAGCAAAGTGACCTCTTGCGGATAGTCGTCATTTTGGACGATAGTGATGGGTTCAGCAATGAAACAGTCAACCAAATCATTCAGCTTTTCAGTGTCCATCAGGCCAGAAGTCCCATCAAAATGATCATGGGCTTGAGTACCAAAAATGTCAGCGACTGGATCAGTTCTAATATCACAAGCAAACTCAGGACATTGATCCATGGAGTGAAGCTAGAGGCTAAAGAGAATAAGGATATTGGGTTCCAGGTGATCAATGCCATCCTCTTGCAAAATGAGATCACCTCGAAGAACCCACTTTTGCTAGATGCTCAACTCTCGCTGATTATTTTGAGCAGGTTTGAAAACTCCAACAATTCTATTGACAGCTTGATCACGGAGTTGAAGTTGGCTTATATGATCTACTTCTACCAGCTGCCACTTGCATCGTTGATCGACCCAGATTTCAAGCCGCAACTGTTCCATTTCGACGGCTTGAGAAAGCTCCCGTCGTTCAAGACTCACGTGGAGTCGCTAGTGCATAAGTTCGAAGAAAAGAGCCGGCTTCAAAAAAGTGACTTCAATATTTCGGATAGTGAGTTGAACCTGCTCAAGGAGGAGATTGTCAATTTGCTTCAGGATAACAAGACATTGTATGAGCTTTTCAGCGATGCTAGAGCTCGCTTCGAGAGGTTTCAGAATTCGGTAATGAATGCCGTTAACATTGTCCACTGGCTCAGCAAAGGAACAAAGGAGAAGTTTCAGATCTACAAGCTCATAACTAACAACCAGTTGGTCAATTCAGCATTTCTCAGTGACTTGCTCAAAAACATCAAGCTCTACAAAGAGAGCGATATAGCACAGTTCGAAGAGTTTGTATTAGGGAACACCATCAAAACGCACGTGGGAGGCTACGCTGACGACGACATCATTAAGTTTGCCGAAAAGATCCAGATCCGAGAAGGTGACCTTGTGGAAAACATCACGCAATACCTCCACACGAACCGGAACGTGAATATGAAAATCAGCGATAATCTCTTCAACGAGGTACTTACTATAAATGGTGGGATCAGTGAGTTAGATGAGTTGAAGCCCAAAGTATCAGTCGAGGAGAACTACGAGAACCTCATGATCAACTTGATCCGGCCAAACACAAGGGAGATCCTAGAGGTGGGATTGGACGAGCCGCAGAAGTACTTGCGGAACAAGGTTCTCTTGGACACTATCGACTCAGAAACAGACGACGAGTCACGCAGTTCCCGTCTTGCCGGTCCCTCTCTCTGCAAACTCTACCAGATATACAAAGACGCCCCGGTGAATATCAACCTCTGGGACTTTTATACTGCATTCAAGCAATCGTTGTCCAAGCAGGAAATTGTTCGGGAGATCATGTTGTCGTTAAAGAGCTCAGATTTGGACCAAAAGGTGCAGGATATGTTTTCAGAGGGTGATGTTTCCCAGGAAAAATGGGACCGCATGATCTACGCATGGTTTATCCAAGGATGTTATGAGTTGACGTCCATGGGTTTCTTGAAGGAGAAGACCAAGGGTGACTACGTGGAGAAGTTGGTGTGGAAGAACCTATAAGCATTTCTCGATCTGCCATACTTAGTCAGATTAATTTCACTCATTAAGTGCTATACTGATTGAAAGGATCTTGTGAGCTCTTCTTGCTTGTCTAGCACCTTTACAAAGTATATTGGTGTTCCTTCATCATTTGGTGCTACTTGATTGACCAGATCATACAGTATTGTCAAATTTACACCTAACTAAACGACATATATTTTCATAAGAGCAGCTTTATTAATTCCCATAGACTCAAGTGATCGAGTATATTGTATTTGCAGAAATGGATACATTGGCAATAATCAGAGTGAATATATTGGGGAATAAGTCCATAACAGTAAGCCTTACTCTCTTATATCCTCTTTAAAATCACATCTTGCAATAAACCACCAATTACTTTTCAAACACCAACCCTAGCACAAATACCACAAATACCACTAATACCATTCATACCACTAATACTACTAAAAACACTAATACCTGTGCAAATAGAAACCTAGTAGATCACACCGTCCTCACTTGAGCCCACGGCACTGATACTAACTTATGTGAAGTAACTAGCTCTTAGAAATATGCCATTCTTGATTTCCCGACCTTCTTACCTTGATGTCTAGGTGACTAAGCTCTAGTAACTTAGTATTTTTTCCAGTTTCTGTATTCAGCTAACTTTAGTTTATGGAAATATTGACTAGATATGAGTCTAGATTCAAGATGTTGATGGTAGGGAGTAGAGAGTATATAGTAGATGGTAGGCAGTACAACCACATTATATATTCCGATGTACCAATATAAATATTAGGATCATGCTTAAAAAGAGTATTTATTCAACTCGATTCCTGCTTCACTAACTCTGTAAGTCACGCACTACACTGCTCAAGACCATATGAGAACCATGATCATGCTTTGCTTTAGCAAAACCTACTACTTTAGACTAGAGTCGGTCATAAGCCGTATATCAAGTCAACGTTTACTTTCTAGGGTAGGCACTGCTTGATCAGGCTCATGTACATGGGTATTTGTATTAGTCTAAAAAGAAATACTACGTACTAAAGAACTACAGTACTCTACTCTACTCCACTAATCCACTACACTATAACGCTCCACTACTCTAGTGCTCTCCTCTAGTACTCGACTATTTCGAGTGTGAATGAATGAGTCTTCTTGACTCCATTTAATGGATCATACAAAATACATAGACCCTCAGTAGAGTATCATCATAGTGAGGTTTGCAACAGTCTTTGGATAACCATAATGATTCCCAAGGCTCTTACCCTAGCCCAACCACTCTAACCCAACAGGTTTAAACAGAAGTTCAAATACTGAGTCCAACAAGGAATTACATAACATATTGTATTATCTATTTGGACATACTTTTAATGATTGAGATAAGCCACTCATGAGTCTCCAGTCTCCAGACTATAGCCTGCATTAGTTATAAAAGTGTATGAGAACTCGATGCATATAACATCAATCTTAGTAAACAAAGTATGAAATCACTGTAAGCTGTAGTACTTAGTTAGGACATTTAGTGCATAGAATATGGAGTAAAGGTGGTCATTCATTAACTCTTCCGTGCATACAGAGACTCCAGAATTGCTGCGCACCAAGACATGCGTCTACATCAATCTGTCCATACCTTCATTCACCTCCCATTCTCCAAGAAACCAAAACCAAAACCAAACCAAAACCAAAGGCCAAAAAATAAATTATTTCTATGACACTCACCTTGTTCGAACCCAGAAAATACTACAACCCAACTCTCAAATTCCCTGTAAGGTGATAATATATCCAAACGTAACCATATCCTCTATATCTAAGCCTTCTTTATAGTCTCTCTACACCACCACCATTTGCTACCGGGACCTCCGAGGCTTCACTCAGAAGGTACGCAGCAGCATTCTCACGGTAACCGGATTCGGCCAGCGGGTCCAGCGAATCCGAGTTCATGAACCGATTGTACGAGTTGAAGATCCGGTTGGCCATGGCTTCTTTGGCCACGTAACTATGGCCCATATACGCAGACACGCAGAGCAAGAATATTAGCACGGTGGCTATGCCTAGCATGATGTTTCGTTGAGAACGCATAAACTTGTTGGCCAAGATCTGAGAATTCACCATACTTGCGGAGGAAAAAGACGTGGCAGGTTGGGTATTTTTTTATTGTCTACGCCCTGGGCATTTTGTATGCAAGCGCATCACGGTTAAATCAAAGGCATGGGTGTGCCATTCTCATGCCCATGCCTATCGCGCAATCGGCCTGCAGACTGGGCCTTTCTCCACCCACACCTTCTTAAACCCCGTTCCCCAAATCTCCATACCTTCTTCTCCTCTTCATCTTTTAAACGTTTCCCGATCCTAAACGCTTTTATTGGACACCTACCGGTATGACGCAGTACTTCACTGACCACCCCAACCATCCTGCAAACCTCATCTGTGAATTGTGTAGGCTCTTCTACGATAACAATTGGGTCACAGGCACAGGCGGAGGGATCTCCATCCGGGACGTGGACGGCGAAAACCCCAACATCGTGTATATAGCCCCGTCGGGAATCCAGAAGGAGCGGCTCAACCCCAGGGAGATGTTTGTTGCTGAGCTTCCTGGCAAGATTCTCCGCACTCCAAACGAAGATAACGACAAGCAGCCATTGTCAAAGGATTTGGCTGCTTCGTTCAAGTATAAGCCGCTGGCCTGCACGCCGCTTTTCTTGAGCTGCTACAACTTGCGTGATGCCGGTGCATGTATTCATACACACTCTCAGAACGCAGTCATGGCCACTTTGATTTGGGAGGATAAGGTGGAGTTCTCCATGAGCCACATCGAGCAGATCAAGGCTCTCCCTAAACTCCAACTTGATGAAGAATCGGGGAAAGTCTCCAAGGTCGGAAGCATGGAGTACTTTGATACCATGGTATTACCTATCATTGAGAACACTCCCCATGAGGAAGACTTGACCGACCTGCTCCAGGAGGCCATCAAAAAGTACCCAGGCACCACTGCCGTGTTGGTGCGTCGCCATGGTATTTATGTGTGGGGTGAAAACGTCTGGAAGGCCAAAGTGTATAACGAGGCCATTGACTACTTACTTGAATTGGCCATCAAGATGCACCAGCACGGCCTTCCATTGGTGAAGACCCAATGATGCGAGATAGAGCAAATGCGGAGCATTAGATAGATTCAATAGATAGATGATGATAGAAGAAGATCAGATTGAATTGCATTCAGTTTGACAGTATTTGTGTAGTATATAGTATACCTTACATTTTTCTTATACATTATTATTATATACTGGTGAGGCTGGAAGACCTCTATGCCATGGTGAGACCAACCAGCACTAAATACCGATGAACATCTCGAATTTTGAAAGACTGAAGAGCAATTGAGACTCAACATTGATTGAAACCCAAAAACACTGTCTTTACTTGCTGCTTTGTTTCGCTCTCATAGATCATAGAGGGTTCTTGGTATCCTTCAAGTAGTCTCCCTTGATGCTCATCCAATCAACGTCCTCCATCTCGTCCACTTCGCCCACACACACCACGGATCCACCTCGAAGTAGGTACACGCCCAACAGTAGCATCTGGTTTTCGTCGTCCGGGTAAATGACTCGCTCGATGGTCTCGGAGAGAATGATGTTTGTGGAAAAGTCAAAGCTGCTCAAGGTGCCTTCGAATAGACGAGCGTCACATGTTACAACACGGACTTTCTCTGCTGGTTAGTATACGAACAGTCAATGTGAAACAAGACTTGAAACAAGGCACATACTTCCCAAATACTCTTTTAGGGCGGACATGGTGGCTACGCTAGTACGTTTCTCAAGGGTCGCTTACTAGGGGGGTGCACACCCGTACATCCCCGATTTAGATCAGCCAATTTCACTAAACAATAAGTCAGGGTCCGATTAGCGGCCAAATGCTTTGTGTCGAATATAAGCTTCTATACATTACGGTTTGGCCTGAAAGTGGATCTAGACAATTGCTGGTGTACGGATGTCGGGTGAGGTTATGGTGTCCGTAAACGGGAGGTGCGAGCGAGAAAAAGCGAGGTAAGCTTTTGCACGTGACCCCATCACGTGAGTTGCGGTCACGTGCAGATCCTCGACCGAGCAGAGACGCCGTTCCATGCGTCATAGCACCCGGCGTCTGGTGCGAATGACTCAGAGATTTGAGGCCCGTTTCCTGCAGAAAGCACTCTCGTGAGGCGCATCGCAGCCTAGTCACATCTTTCGAGGCATCACCTTCTCTATGCGACAAATTGCAGCGCCGAATGCGGCTTACAATACATGACTTGGGTGTGCTAACTTTTCTTATTTCAACAACCATCTTTTATTTTTTTTCGTCCATCCGCTTTTTCCGACAAACTTCTTTTTTCGTTAGACACCTTTCCCGGTTGACTTTCTTTCATTTAATCTTTTTCCCATACACCTTCTTATATAACATACCCTCTCTTGCATACTTTTTAGCCACCAATGATGTCCGCCAAAGAGTCGGAGTCCAGCTCCAAGGCTTATGAGAATAGCTCGCAGCATACACACGACCAGAACCCCCAGACAGCATGGCAGAGTTTCAAAAACTCGTTCAAGCCCGCCGAACAGGTAGTGTTAAATTTGGATGATTTGGACACGGTGGAGAGAGCCAATTTACGGGCTGCCAACTCGCAACTCTCCAAGAAATTGAAAAACCGTCATTTGCAAATGATCGCCATCGGAGGATCCATAGGAACCGGTCTTTTCGTCGGGTCCGGCTCTGCCTTGGCCACCGGTGGCCCCGCAGGTATTGTCATTGCTTGGGCCTTGACCGCGTCTTTTGTCTTCACCACAATGCAGGGCCTTGGAGAGCTCAGTACCACATTCCCCATTAGTGGAGGCTTCAACATTTATGCCACCCGATTCCTTGAGCCTGCATTTGGGTTTGCTATTGGATGGAACTATTTCTTGCAATTTTTTGTCCTTCTCCCGCTTGAGCTTGTGGCCGCGTCCATCTCCATTAAGTATTGGAACACCACGCTCAACCCGGATATATTCGTGGGTGTGTTTTGGGTGACGGTGTTCTTCATTACTATGATGGGCGTGAAGTGGTACGGAGAAGCCGAGTTTGTGTTTTGCTTGATTAAGGTCATTACTGTGATTGGTTTCACCATTTTGGGTGTGGTTCTCATCTGTGGAGGAGGTCCAAATGGAGAGTTCATTGGAGGCAAGTACTGGCGTGAGCCCGGCCCATTTGCTAATGGATTTAAGGGTGTGGCGTCTGTTTTCATCACGGCTGCTTTTTCGTTTGGAGGAACTGAAATGATCGGTTTGGGTGCTGCAGAATCCGAGAACCCAGCCAAGGCTCTTCCCAAGGCCATCAAACAGGTGTTTCTCCGTATTACTGTGTTCTACTTGGGCACCATCACTGTGATCTCGTGCCTTGTACCATGGAACGACGAGCACTTGCTTAACGGTGCTTCATCTGTGGACGCCACTGCGTCTCCTTTTGTGCTTGCCATCGTCAATGGTGGTGTCAAGGGCTTGCCTAGTGTGATCAACGCTGTGATTCTCATTGCTGTGTTGTCTGTGGGTAATGCGTCAGTTTACGCATGTTCTCGCTCGCTTAACTCTCTCGCAGAACAGGGCATGGCTCCAAAATGGACTGGTTACGTCGACAGATCCGGCCGTCCCCTTTTCGCCATCATTCTTACCAACACCTTCGGGTTGTTTGCATTTATTGCCGCATCCGATAAGCAGAAGGATGCGTTCAACTGGCTCCTTGCCCTTTCGGGACTTTCGTCCATCTTCACTTGGATGTCGATTAACCTCGCACACATCCGGTTCAGAATGGCCATGAAGGCCCAAGGCAGATCCTTAGACGACTTGATTTTCTGTGCATTCTCCGGCGTCATTGGCTCGTGGTACGGGTTTGTCATGAACTTCTTGGTCCTTGTGGCCACGTTCTGGCTTGCCATCTTCCCCATTGGAGCCGAGCCCAGTGCATCTGCTTTCTTCCAAAGTTATTTGGGTCTTCCCACCGTTCTTATATGCTGGGTGGGCTATAAGATATACTCCAAGAACTGGAGAATTTTGATTCCTGTCAACGAAATAGATCTCGACTCCGGAAGACTTATTCCCGACATGGACTTGATTCACCAGGTGAACGCAGAGATGGAGGCCGAACTTGCAGGCAAGCCATGGTGGAAGAGGGCTTTGGCTTGGATATTTTGATGACATCATCGCTTAGCATTATACTTTGCATACTTTGAACTCATAGAAGTTACTAATACATTATCGATACGAGCGAGTCTGTAGATAATACCTACTATAGAGGAACTACCCCCACTATACAATACCTACACACACATCAAACAATCTCATAATTGTACAACTGTATTACAGTCACCCTTAGTCAAAAACCAGCACCTTCCTAAATGGTGACTCCATGGGTAAATAAAAAGTACACTTGAGGAGCTACACTACATGCCTAACCAGTTACTGAGTACCTCGTCAAAAGCATTCAATGGAACACGTGACTACAATAAATCGGAGTTTATAAAATCAAGGATATACCTTGTAGGTAGTGTACTTACCCATGACGTAATTAAGTCTTCGCTGTCGTTAACTCCTAACCTGTAGCCATATCCTTGGCTGCGAATCTCGCTGACAAGTCTCACTACTTCTTTCACCAATAAATCGTTGTCTAGTTGAAGTTTAGTTTAATTCTTGATTTCATTTTATGAACCATTAATAAAAATAAAATAAAAACAATGATCAGATTTTGAAGACACAGGTTCCTTAAAAGACTAAATTACACAAGTACTACATATAGATCAGACGATTCCAAGTAACTACACCACTCTATAGGAACTATTTGATTATATCTAGCTACAAAGATTACTTTACCAGGTATTACTAGCTGATAGTTTTGTTATGGTATCTTCATATACATTCCACTGTATACCCAATACCTAAATATCTCTTTTTCCCATTTCTTTCCCGTTCTGTTTCGAACTGTCACATCTCAGAGTACTACTAGTAAACCTACATATAACCCCACTTTAAACCCGTACATCAAATATACGGATATTGAGCTTATGCTGCTTGATCCTGCGACTACTATAAGCTGGGGAAGAGAACTCTATCTGTATTAATCGCCATCATATCAACAGAACCGTATATGCAATGAAGACATAAAACAGTACAGCAGTATCTTAGAGATGTTTCAGTGTAATTTTTTCAGTATTGAAGAAGTATAATAGTAGTAGTACAGTACATGATAGTGCTACAGATAGTACAGCTCATAGTACCTTTTTTACCAGCAGTTGACGCAGCAATGGTAGTCTTCAATTTCTATGAGATATTTCCCCAATTTCGGTACCTATTTAATAATTGCTTCAAGTTCTTATTTCTGCACATTACGTTATCAGTACTAGTGTTATGGTAGTTCTTGGATAGGGTATCACTAGTGGAGAACCAATAGAAAATAGTACTAAAATAGAAGTACAGTGTAGTGTTATGCTCCGGTTTACGTCAGGTACTCTGGTTCTTATGTTCATTCGCCGATGATTCCTCCTAGGGAGGAATCTGAGTTACTTAAATACTTTTAGAGGAGAGGGCGTGCGACTTAGCACGAGAACAATAGCGATGAGCGCCGTCCCAACATTGTACGATGTTGGGCCTCGGCGTCTTGAGATGGCCATTGTTAGGATTAGACAGTGTAGGCTCAAAATACCTCAATTGTTAGGGCACTACCTATGGTGGATCTAACATGTAGTATACTAGTGGCGTATATAAATACCACAATCTTGAATTAAAAAGATCTAAAATTACTATTACTAGAGTTATTGGACAAATCATTGTTTTTTAGCAGGATCTCTTCCAAATAACTTCAGTAGTGCTCTAGTCTTCCGTGAGGAATATTTCATAGAGGACATAGCTTATGAGATGAATAGCAAATGAATCTATATCAACTTAATATACATTAACAAATCCAATTCTACTATAGTGATAAGTGTGTGCAATATGGTACAGTGTAGTAGAATGATACAGCAGTATGATGGTGTCTAATTACATGGTGTGTTGTCTTCATGTATCCACTGTAGAGCTCTTGAATAGACTTTCGCAGTCCGGCTAAAGTGGATTAATCCATAAAGGGTGACTGGTTATTGTTAGACTCATGGATTATTGAGTCCAGGTGTCCAACGACCAATTCTGCCACGTTGGATTTGATACATCCAGAATGATTCTTTCTCTATATTACTTAACCCAGGCTATACTTAAAAATGAGTAGTATACACTGAACTATGTACTGTTCAAAATACTATGAAAATGTCACTACTCTAGAAATTCTTTGGGCATGGAAGACTATAAGAAATCTGAATGGTAAAATCAGAACATTTGGTTTATACGTAAAGATGGAGTTTAAAGAGGATAGGCTATAGGGGATGACCAGTGCTAACATATCTACCACTACTACTACTACTACTACTACTACTACTACTACTACTACTACTACTACTACTACTACTACTACTACTACTACTACTACTACT
>NKZO01001556.1:74422-118474 GCA_002370185.1 Metschnikowia sp. 01-655c1
CTACTACTACTACTACTACTACTACTACTACTACTACTACTACTACTACTACTACTACTACTACTACTACTAACATAGCTAATACATTTGCTAACAGTACTAATACCACTACTAACATAGCTCCACTAACAGTACTTATGACTGTAAAACAAGTCTCTATATAGAATCTGTGACCAAGATCAGTGGAAAATAGTCATGAAAGTGAATGAACTTGAGGGACTAATAATCTACAAGAGTAGCATAATATGACCGGAAAGAGACCCGAAACGTGTAACTGAACTTATGATCAATACACCCTGATCATAGAGGATATTATGTTTCCTAGTCTGCACTACTACCCTACTAATACATACTATGATCCTACTGTAATGTACCATACTCTGTCAGTGTACTGGTATACCTACGACCATACTCCCCACTCTGCTACTACTAACAACTTCCCTTTTAAATAGCATCTCTTCAATCAACATCATTGTTTGTAATCCTAAAGCTTTTGCAATCCCCCTAAAGACATTCAGACTCACTATATTTTTTCTAGGACTTTCATTACACAGATACTCATATATCAATGATACTTCACTCTAAGTACACTTTCAAATTAATTTTGGTACCTTTAAATACAATGCTTTATACTAAATGAATACTTAGTGATATTATTACAATTATTGAGGATTTTAACACAAGGTGTGCCAGACTCTCTTGTAGAAAGGTTTGCTGGCCAAGATAGCCTTTTGCTCGGCAAGCTCTTGTCTCAAGAGATCCAAGTCCAAGTCTCTTCTACCGGTGTCGATGTCAATGTCCTTGGCTCTAATGTAGAATCTCCAGTTCTTCCTCCAGATCTTGTGTCCGATGTAGAAGGCCATGACAATTGGAACAGACAAGTACAGCTGGAAGAACGAGGCAGCATCGGGCTTACCTCCAATAGGCCACAAAGCAACCCAGAACTGGGCAATGATAACCAACACGTTCAAGATAACTCCGTACCACGAGCCAATAAGACCAGCTTGAGAAGTAAAGGCAAGCTCACTGGTGTCTCTGCCCTGCACACTGAGGGCACGTCTGAATCTAATGTGACAGAAGCAAATGGATCCCCAGGTGAACACGGATGACAATCCCGACAAGGCCAACAACCAGTTGAACACATCCTCCTGCTTGTTGGAAGCAGAGATGAAACAAAGCAAACCAAAAATCGACTGCAAGATGATACCAAACAATGGTCTACCCTTCTTGTCGATATAGTTGAAGATCTTTGGTGCCTGACCAGAGGCAGCCAAAGCAGCCAAGGTTCTGGAGGATCCAAAAACAGACGAGTTACCCACAGACAACACGGCAATCATGATCACCACGTTCATGACAGATGGCAAACCACCGATGCCTGCATTGTTGATAGCAATGACGAAAGGAGAGTACTGGGCCGTACCGGAACCATCCAATCTAGGGCTGTTGTAAGGCACAAGCAAGCCGACCAAGATCAAGGAAATGATGTAGAACAAGGTGATTCTCCAGAACACCTGCTTGATGGCCTTAGGCATGGACTTTCTGGGGTTAGCAGACTCAGCAGCAGCCAAACCCACCAACTCAGTACCGGAAAAGGCAAATGCTGCTGTAACAAACACGGAACAAAGTCCCTTGAAGCCATGGTTAAAGGGTCCTGGGTCCTGGTAGTATCTGCCACCGATGTAGCCTCCTTTGGGGCCACCTCCGCACACCAACACTATACCCAAGATAATGAACCCAATGACTGCAACAACTTTAATCGAAGAGAAGACAAATTCAGCCTCTCCGTAACCCTTAACACCGAAGAAATTGATGACAATAATCAAAACATAAAAAATCGCACAGTACGCGGCCGGATTCGTTTTTTCGTCCCAATACTGGACGGTAATGGCAGCAGCAACCAACTCCAACGGCAAAACAACCAACCATTGCATGGCATAATTCCAGGCCATGGCAAAACCCCAGGAGGGGTCAATAAATCTGGTGTTGTAGGTAACAAAAGCACCGGAAACAGGGAACGTAATGGCCAACTCACCAAGAGCATGCACAGTAGAAAAGATCATGGCACCAATCAAAGAGTAAGCAATCAAAACAGAAGCAGGACCTCCGTTTCTCAACACCTTACCCGAACCAATAAACAAACCCGTACCAATGGAACCACCAATGGCAATCATTTGCAAGTGTCTACCCTTTAAGGATCTCGACAAGGGCGAATTTGCAGTCACAATAGCAGCCTTCTCCACCTCGGATAAGTTGGGGTCCAAGCCCAAGTCGGCAGTATCGAACCTTCTAAAACCATCCTTGAACGACTCCCATCTACCCATAGGGGCTTTTGTTTCCTGGGCATCAAAGGCGTCAATGTAGACACCTCCATTTTTCTCGGAGGAGGCCTGCTCCCTCGAGGTCACGTAGTTCAATTCCTTCTCTGGCATTTTCTGACAGATCCAAGAGTGAAGAAGAAAAAACAGAACACAGTCCAGGGGGATGCGAAAGTATCCGAACTTATAAAGGTTTTTGCGGCCTTGGTGCCTGGGTGCCCAGCAAAAGCTAGCCTGTAGTCGAGCCCTTGATAAGTATGCGGCCGCCTGCATGTGCGCCTGATAAGCACATGTCCTGTTATCTTAGGCGCGCCTCGAGAGTAAATCGCCGTGTACCTCCACACCGTGTGCACTCCAGGGAATGTGGACTTGATCGACCCCGCTAAACGGATAAGCTGTGGTTCTGAAGACCCGCCGGCATAGGCCTAGAATCCTAGCATGGGAATGTATCATGTATGGCCAAAGGTGCGGGGCCTATGCCCATTTCTTTTTTTTTCGCCTACCCCTCGGACTTCAGCTCTGCATTGCTCAATGTCTTGGTCCCTTTGTTAGCTCCCTTTGTTTATGGCTGCAGGCCCTGGAGGCACTGAAGATTCTGCGATAGCGTCCACAGTCTACGGTGCGCATTGAGACGTGACACCTGCAAGTGTGCGCTGAGCGGGTTGCACAGCTTATCTGCTTATCGCCTCGGTCCGTTTACGCAGGCCTTTTTCTCACCCAATACCCAATGCGGCAGCTTTGGTATGGAAGCCTTCAAAAAAAAGCAACCAATTCCTGTAAGATCAAGCGTCAATGACGCAAGCCTATTTAATGCGGTTGAAATGTCCAAAATGCCGTGTTTCTTGCCGCTCATCAATGGACAATGCCTTGGACTAGCCTTTTGCACTTGCCTTATTGAGTAGGCCTTGTTCTCTTGCAGCTCTAGGGAGCACTAAAACTTAGATTGAGTTTTAGATTTAGCTCGAGCTTTAGATCGCGTCTACTTGTCCTTTCCATTGTTCCATATTTTATAATACCTTCACTTTCTAATACCTAACATTGTCGTCCTAGCTTAATCCTACTAGACACCTTTTCTGCCTGTGTAGGCCAACGGCCATTAACGGCATTCGGCCATGAAGAGGAGAGATTAGCACTCAAGAAATGGCGTGACCTATACAGGCGTGATACGGGCGTGATACGGGCTTGCCTGACATGGCACGGTGTCTGACCCATATTTGACGGTTGCCGGACTTTATCGGATACCGGACTTTATCGGGTTGCGTTATCGGAGTCTGAAGTACGAGCAATAATGCGCTAAGACAGTGAGTGAATCTGGTCTTGCAGTATCGGTACATGAACACCGATACACGAACACCGATACATGAACACCGATACTCCTATTTTTTTACTTCTAATTGATTACTTACTATTCCCATTCTGCTCCTAAACTACTGTTGTACCTAGCAATGCTTTACTTCCCTATAAGTAATGGCTTTACTCCTTATACCATACTATCCAGGATGGGGTATACTATGCTCCATTCCAATCTAGCACCCATTCTTTAGGCTTGATACAGATTTTATCTTCGACAAACTTTGTTTTTTGGATACACATTAGACTGATACACATTACACTGTTACGCATTAGCCTGATACACATTGAAGTCTTGGGTATTACACCATGGAGGATTTGTCACTGTTTATACAGTACCTAACTATACACGTCTCTTTGATTACAACCTTTTTATGTTTTCACTAACATTTACAATAATATATGATGCATTATATGGCGAGACCGGCAATCTACTTTTTCTCCTTCTTTTCTTTCTTCTCCTTCTTCTCCTTCTTTTCCTTCTTTTCCTTTTTGTCCTTCTTTTCTTTCTTGTCCTTCTTCTCCTTCTTGTCTTTCTTTTCCTTCTTCAGTTTCTTGGACTTCTTCTCTTCATCGTCATCGTCCCTCTTTCTCTTCTTTGGAGCCTCCTCTTCCTCATCGGATTCATCGTCAGAGTCCTCGTCAGCTGCAAGCGAAGATGTGGCATCAACATCGGCATTGTAAGCTCTGGCTTCAGTGATCTCGATCTTCTTGGCTTCTCTAACAACCTTGGAGGTAGTTCTCAAGTCTCTGCCTTCCAAAGCACTCAATCTGGACTCGACCTTGGCTCTGACCTCCATACCAAAGTCACCAGAGTCGTCTCTCTCTTCAGCCAAAGAGTCGTATCTCAATGCAACTGCAGCCTTAGCAGCAAGAACACGGGCAATCTTACCCTTGTTCTTACCAGAGGCCTGGCCCACCAAAGAGGCGTGGTATAACAAACCGTATTTGGGTGTGTCGTGCTTGGTTTTCAAGGCTCTGAACAAAGCCTTCTCGGCACCCAAGATTTGGATGGTAGAAGCTGGGGCTTTGGCCAACGAAGTCAAGGATCCTGCATGAGCAATCAATCTGGCGCCCACCAACTCACCAACCAACGACGTCAAGTTGGGTGCAATGGCCTTCATACGCGAGCTCAAGTAGTTGGACAATTGCTCTCTGTAAGCAGCGAAGTCCACAATCTGCTCAGCCAAAGATTTGATGTTGTCCAAATCACTCTCGGTGATCTCAGTACCCATGGAAACTTCAGCAGCGTTCTTGACCTGCTCCTCCATTTCCTCTGGTAATATCTCCGATAAGTCAGTGTCAGCAGCCTTGGATCTGACACCCATGGTCAAGATGATTCTGGCGTAGGCCACGGAGTCCACTATAAGCTTGGCCAACTCAGGGAAGTGCCAGCCGTACCACTCCTTACATCTCATGGCGTATGTGTTGAGTTCTTTGTCCAAGTCGTCCAACAAAGCAATGGCCTGCACAATCATGGTGTCGACCTTGTCGGCACTGAACTTCAACTTGTGTCTTCCGATGGAGTGGGCCAAACCAAGCGACATCTGTTTCAACACAGAGTCGTCTAAACCTGGTAAAAGCTCAGGCAAAAACTCCCGGATGGCTCTGTGCAAGTCCAACGAGGCAGCATCGGAAACCACGGAGTAGTTCAAGCCCAACTTGTTGATGGCATTACCCAATTTGGCCTCGGACACAATCAACGTGGCCTTCTTTTCAAGCTTCACGTCCTCCAAGAGCTTCTTCAAGTTCTCGGAAACCTTTCCCTCAATCACGGAGTTGGCTTCGGCCAAGGCACTGGCGGCGGATTGGAACTTCTCGAACCGGTGGATCTTGAACTGCTCGGCCACCTTGTCGGCGGAGTTCAAGTCCTCGATCAAGGAAGAGGACTTGTAGATTTTTTTGTCTGCAGCCTTCAAGAGGGCGTAGCCTGCGGCGGTTTCTGTCAACACGTAAGCCATTGTCGTTGTGGATTTGAAGACTGGGGTTGCTTGGCTCTGCGAGAAATTTTTGGAACGATGAGGTGAGGAAAAAATCAATCAAAGTGTGCATATACGACTGGTGCACGGGTCTGCGCCAATGCCGCTCTCTGCTCTGACTGCCTAGCGATTGAGACTGAAATTGAGACCTAGACTGACTTGAGGTTATGAGGTTATAGGGTGCAAAATTTTTTTTTGTCAAGTGAAATTTCAATACCACTTTTTTTTTGCCTTTTGGATTGTTTATTTGAACTCCCCTTTGTCATCCTAGTGTAGGCCCATGAATGTGTAGGTATTGTGCCTTTCCACTCATCTTAAGAGGGTAGTGTATATAAAGTATATCTAGTATGAATTCTAATCTAGTAGTCTAGTGACATAGTGTAGAGGTCTATTATAAATAGTTTAGATAGTATAGAAGTCAAGTAGTAGCATAGAGTGTTCTAGTATAGTCGTATAGAAAAGGGGGTCTACACAGTATAGTAGTATAGTAAAGCCGGATAGGGAGTCTAGAGTCTACAGAATCTAGTAGTATAGTAAAACAGGATGGAGGTCTAGATAGTTACATAGTAGTAATTAGTGTGGTTAGTGTAGCACTTAGTAAAGAGTAGCTCATTCTTTGTGCAAGTAGATAGCCTTTATATATGTTTCAATAAGCCCAATAGTGTTAGATCCACCATAGGTAGTGCTCTACCTGAAGTATTTGAGCTTACGCCGTCTAATCCTAACAATGGCCATTCCATACTACCTCTCTACTATTATTGTATGAAGTACAAAGGTGGACGAGGTGCCAGGATGGAATGTGGAGAGTTTTTCCGCAAGCACCTACAACAACCGGTTGACCAGGCGACCCCGATGTCAACTACTTAAGTAGCCCGATTCCTCTCTGCGGACTGATCGGTGAATGAAGATAGTAAACAGAGTGACTGATGTAGCACCAAGAATATAACATTTTATATATTTAATGCAGTTCCAAGAACACAATGACATAAACGAAAGAGGTAATGGAACCAAGGGAAGTAACCCCGGAATTAATATACATTTAATGGAGACTGGGAAATCTCGTAGTATCTTCACTAGTACAATTCTACTAGCACTACCAGCAATACTACTACTATGTTTACTACTTCTACTACTTCTACCACTACTACTATTCTACTACTTCTACTATTTCTACTACTTCTACTATTCTACTACTTCTACTATTTCTACTACTTCTACTATTTCTACTATTTCTACTATTTCTACTATTTCTACTACTTCTACTATTTCTACTACTTCTACTACTTCTACTACTTCTACTACTTCTACTACTTCTACTACTTCTACTACTTTTTACTACTTCTACTGCTACTGCTACCTGCCATGGCTGGATCTACATATCGCTATTGTCTCTACGGAGTCCATGTATAAACTTTGAACTACAGTATACCACCACCCACACCACACTACTCATTCCTACCCATTATTTCCATCCGTCATGTGAGTCATATTACTCACTCATTACTATCTCTACAATTCTATACACATTGCTCATTATTGCGTTTTTCTACTTACTGTAGTATTTCTATTCATTACTACTCACCCACACAATACTACTACACTACACTATACTACTACACTATACTACTACACTATACTACTACACATTCCTACGACTAGAGCATACTTAATAGTATAGTATATATCATGACTTCAGAAGCCAGGTCCATACTTACACAGTCAGAAGTAAACCACACGTAGCCACGATAAACTAACTAAGACCCTACTATAGTATACAGAGCGTATTACCACGTTCTTATTAATCATAGTAGTACTGAAGCCGAAACAGTCGCGGACTCTCATTAAATCTCACTCATGGTATCTTCAACCACCTTTTTTCATGCGCTTCATTATTTCATATCCATGCAATTTTACCGTAATTTCATAAACATTCCCCTCTACAACCCTACCTCTCATATCCATTACAGCGACATAGTCATCTATATCCTACCTTAATTTCTCCAATATGTCCCCTACCTCTCCTAAATCATCCAGCACACTTTCTCTTATTTTCCTCTATTTTTATCCACTACTTTTCTGCGGTTTTTTTTTCTTGACTATGTGGCCACTACCAATGTGGCCTTGAGGGTGTATGTATTAGATTTGATGGTCTTGCGATGTCTAGTGCGCGTGGGCTTCGCGTGGATCATTTGGCTGCGCTACTCACTCCACGTCTATCTCTGGGACATGAAAGAATGGACAATGATCCAAACGCCAGTGCCCGCCGATCGCCGGTAAAGAAGAAAACAAAGGTTGTCAAGCCACACAAGGTGTACTTTTTCCAGCCTCAAAACACCTTGGCCTATAATCCCCGGGCTGCTCTGCCTCCAAAAGAAGACGCGGCCCATCCGAATAGAGCCCTAGATATTCCAAACCAACACATACAACAAAATGTCCAAAATAAGCTAGACCCAACTCCAAAAAATCCCCTGGATTCAACCTCAAAAAATTCCCCTATTCCAGATATCAATAATCACACCTTTTTGTCGTCCTCACAAGAATTCATAGACACTCGCAAACCCGTGGACTCCGTCAAGGTATACGACCGGTCCATGGACCAGCAGAGCTCCGACGATAGCTTCGAGGGTGTACGTTGGAAACCCTCCACAACCCCCCGCAAGCCCATGAAACCCATTTTATCTTCGCCATTAAAGCTTCTGGATGTTCAGCTGCGGGAGAAACTCGCATCTACTGTGGCCAACGAGCTCACGGACTCCATGCTCTCCAAGTATGGCATGGGGTTGCCGGAGACCCACTCTCAGACGCCACGCTACTCCAGGACTGTTTCCGATGGAGCCCAGCTTCTCTGCTCCACGTCTCCAACGCTAGCCCGGTCCAAATCCTTTGATCTGAGGCCCAAGTCAAATGTGCAGGAGCATCAAGAGAATGTGGGCTCTAGACTAAATACCTGGATTTCGAAATTTGCTCATGATACTCCGGGCTCAAGCCATAACCTCGATTCAGAATCGAATTCCGTTCCTTCCAATCCTGTCTCTTCCAAGTTGGTCCCTTTGGAAATTGCTGATGGGGACAAGAATAACCCGTCCGCCGGCTCTAATTCGGTTTCAGAGAATTCTATCCTACAAGATAATGTTGTGAGTGAAGATGAACTCTTCTCGGATGAAGACTCGTTCTTGGCCAGTTTACCTTTGAACTCGCTTCTGAGTATGAAGAAACCTTCTGAGCCACCCGAGCCCTCAAAAATCTCTGAAACAAAAGATATGTTTGAAGACCAAGACACAAGTGAAATGGACCCTTTTTCAGATGACCTAGATTTGGAGGCCTTGGGTGGCCATGCTACTCAAACACCATCGGTTGAACCTTCATGCAGCGTCAAGCTTGCTCCTACTGAGGTGGAAATAGAGACGCCTTCTGTCTCCAAATATGGTGCCAGGATCTCCTACACAAACCCAGACTTTAGACGGTACCAGATCAAGTCTATTTTTGAGACCACATTCAACTTCAAAAACTTCAAGAGAAAGCAACTAGTCCTCTCGGTCGTGGATCAAGACGATGTCGATACCAAGCTTATAGTCCGAGGTGAAGCAGCAGAGCTCAGTTTACGCATTGGTGATATTGTCCATATCATACACACATCTCCCGAAAACAACCGTTTGGTGGACGACTCGCATAATCTCCTTATATGGAACCCCGATACCCTTGTATCCTCCACCACGGTGGCTGACCAGTTATATTGTCCCCGCAAAACTGTTCTCAGCAGCCGCATCCAACTGCGTGGAGAGCATTCAATACCTTGCTTAGGCGGCAGTATTGTGCATGAAATCTTCCAGCTGTGTTTTGTTTCAGGCAAGTTTTCTATGGATTATCTTACTGAAGTGATGAACCTGGAGATTGAGCGGAATTTGTTGGATATCTACAGTATGGGTGACGTGTTGGGTGAACTCCGAGAAAAACTCCAGGAGGAATTGCCTAATATCGCCAAATGGTTTCAAACTTTCTACAAAAAAGCACCTAAAGAAATTCCCACAAACATGCGCCAACAGAAAATCAGGTTCTCCGTGGCAGAGACTCTTGATATTGAGGAGAGTGTGTGGTCGCCCATGTTCGGTATCAAAGGAATGGTTGATGTCACACTCAAGGCCAACTTGGAGGGAGAACTGTCACATGGACAATTTCTACTCCCGATGGAACTTAAAACTGGACAACCATCTCTTTCACACGAGGCTCAATCTGCACTCTACTCCCTTCTTTTCAAGGACCGTTACAATGTGGATATAACGTCTTTTCTTCTCGTCTACACCATGAAACAAGAGTCGACCAAGAAACACGATATATCTGTTTCAGATTTGAAATCGCTTGTTAACTTGCGCAACCGTATCTCTCGTTTCTTGCAGCCTGGAAACCAAGAACTTCCCGATCTTTTGAGGGAACTGAAATGTGATCGTTGTTATGCACAAGAACCCTGCATGACCATGAACTTCTTGTTAGAAAATGGCGATGAAGAACATAGTGGTTTGATCGAGGGAGCTTACGATAACATCATCTCACACCTCAAGGCAAAGAGACCCGAGTACTCCAAGTTTCTTCGCTACTGGGATTCGCTCTTGACCAAAGAGGAGGAGTTTATTTCACGTTTTGGCTTGGATCTCTGGATTTTGACGTCGAAAACCAGAGAGGAGGAGCAAGGAAAAGCACTCTCGAGTCTTGTGATCGTGGACCAGATGGACGTTGAAAAGGATAATGGAGAGTATACTTATGTGTTCCGGCGTGAAGGCACTGGGGAGTTTAGTGCCATGAATAAGACCCAGATTACCAAATTCGACAGGGTCATAATCAGTGACGAGTCTGGCCACTTTGCTCTTGCTAGAGGTACTGTACGACATATCGACCTGGAATGCATTGTCATTGGCTCAAGACGCCGGATCATCCCCACCGAGTCCAAAACAGACCGGTTCCATAGAGCAGGGGTCTTGCATACTTCACAAACCAGTCCAAACGATGTCAAGAATCGCATCTCTTTCCGCATTGATAAAGATGATATATTCTATGGAATGGGAACGGCCAGATGGAATATTTTGCAAATGTTCTTGCCGGAAGGTGACCACAAACGAAGAGAATTGGTGGTAGATTCCCGAGCCCCGAAGTTTTCCGATACTCCTTTCTTTGATATCAGTGATGAAGTTGGTCAGTTAAACCTGAACCAGGTGAATGTTCTTCGGAAAGTGAGCCTTTGCAAAGACTACAGTTTGATTTTGGGGATGCCCGGTACGGGAAAAACCACTGTTATTGTGCATTTGATCAAGGCTTTGGTCAAGTCGAAAAAGTCTGTTCTTTTGGCTTCCTATACCAATTCGGCTGTGGACAATATCCTCATTAAGCTCATGGACCATGATATCGATTTCATCCGCATAGGCCATCCAGCGAGGGTTCATGAACGGGTTCAAGACTACATTCCAGGCTCAGCCAAAAAGAGCATAGAGTCATACCTGGACTACCAGAATGTCTACGGGAACCCATATGTGGTTGCATCTACTTGTTTGGGAGTGAATGATGTTTCCTTTAACCTTCGAAACCACTTTGACTACTGCATAGTGGATGAGGCATCTCAGGTATCCATGGCATTAAGTTTGGGCCCTCTCGCCATTTGCGATCGGTTTGTTCTTGTTGGTGATCATTTCCAGCTTCCTCCCTTGGTGACCAATCCTGACCCGAATGTCAGGGCAGGCTTATCGCAATCATTGTTTCAAATGCTAGCCACAGCACACCCAAAAAGCGTTGTCCAGCTTCAGAAACAATACCGCATGTGTCAGAAAATCATGCTCATATCCAATGAGTTGGTGTACCAAGGAAGACTCGAGTGTGGGTCAGACCAAGTGGCCAACCAGACACTTTCTATTCCCCACATTGAAGCATTGAACAGCTACGTTGCCAGGCCCAACGACCGTGCTTGGCTAGCACACGCACTACAGGAGGACAACCAGGTGGTGTTCTTCAACCATGATGCCATACCCGGCCACGAAAGAATGGTGGCGGAGAACATTACCAACCCAACGGAAGTCGAACTTATTCGTCAAACAGTTGAAGGTTTATGTGCATGTGGAGTGGACCCCTCCCAAATCGGCGTCATGACTATTTACCGTGCTCAGCTCAAGCTCTTAAGTGCAGCCTTGAAACACCATCCGCAGGTGGAGATCCTCACTGCAGACCGGTTCCAAGGCCGGGACAAAGATTGCATTATAATATCATTGGTCAGATCCAATGAAGAGCGGACCTCGGGCCAACTTCTTAAAGACTGGAGGAGAGTCAATGTGGCTGTGACCCGAGCCAGGGCCAAGTTGATAGTGTTTGGAGGTGAAAGTACGTTGAGCCAGGCTGACTCCATCAAGAAATTTGTGTCATTGGCCCAAAAAGAGGACTGGATCTATGATCTACCAAAAGATTGTTTGTCAACATACGACTTCCAGATAAACACCCAGGCTTCGCCTATACGAAACCATCCTAAGGCCAGGATTAGCTTGGACACGGCCCGGAAACATGCTATAGTCAGCGATATCCTAGCAGACATGGAGCACTAGAGTAAGTTTTTTTTTCACAAAAAAACGTCAATAATGATACATTTAGCATGAAAGGTATGAGATCGACAAAGATACTGTGTAGATTAATAATGCTTGGTACTTCAGTAATGCTAGATCAATAATGCTTTGTGGGTCAGTAATGGTAGATGCTAGATCAAAAAGGTAATCCCCATTATATGGCTACCGCCGCTTGGAAGTGAAACCTGCCGTTGCCAAAGTTAAGCTGGGCCCTTCCCATCCCATTTTCAGCATTCACAGCCGGATTATTGCCTCGTCTCATCCATGCATATACGTTCTGAAAGCACACATAGGCAAAGAGTGCCACGGTGAAGAAAAGCACAATGTAATCGAATGTTTCATATGACTCTTCCCGTTCATGCGTGGTGCCCTCATAGTGAGCCTGTGCCTTTGCATCTGCAACGTCTTCAGATTCTTCTTCCTTTTTCGCCTTGGCTAGTTTCTTGAGAGTGCTGAACCATCCAGTTTCTTCGTTGGTATCAATCTTTTCACTTTTGGTGAACAATGTCTTCAACTTGAGCCTCAAGAGGGCTATACCGACTGCATAAGTGTTGGCCTTGGGTTCTCCGTCTGGACGCCGCATGATGTGATCCTGATAGTACTTCACGCTGAGTTCGTAGTACCTCTTGGCCATGTAGTAGTCCACGGTGTTGTTTGCTGTTCCAAGTCCATACTCATACATGTATCCCACCTTATAGCATCCGTGAGCTGAAGCTGCCAGCGCTGCTTTTCCGTAATAGGCAAATGCCTTGGTATTATCGACCAGCACATTGGCTGCAGGAATGCCCTCCGAGTATAAGTCGCCAAGGAGAATTGTTGAGTCGATGTGCCCTTGGGCAGAGGCCAGCTCCAAGTACTTCAAGGCACTATGCACCCGGTCCGGCATAAAGCTCTTGCGTTTCCTCGTAAAAAGTGGTTGACGTTGGAATAGTAGGAAAGCTGTGGAGAGTTGTGCGTTCACCAATCCTTGTTCAGCTGCCATCATGTAGCCCAACAAGGCGTTTTTGTAGTTTCCATGGCTCAATTCGTCGAAGGCATATACTAAATGCGGCAATAATATCTGATCGGATCTTTCAACAAAATTTTTCAAGAACTGAACGGTTTCCTGGCACGTGAAGGTGAAACCAGCAGCTGAAGCAGCGCCCGATTCTATACCATCTACTAAGTAGAATAAGGCTTCCCTGCGACCATTGAAAGCCGCGCCTTTGATGGCATTGAAACTCCGATCTGTATAGACAGTTTGGAACGGATCTTTGGGAGCAACCAAGTGCTTGGCATACAAGTAGAGCGCATGCACACTATCGTTACCAACGGCAGCCTTCAAGTACTCTCTGTACTGTGGGCTCACGTCGCCATCCGAAGTGGGGTCGAGACTATGGAGAAGTGCCAAGTCTAGCTGGTTTTCCTTATCGGGGAAGGTCAGAGCCGCAGACTGGAGCCAGTGGTGGGCTCTGCTCAAGTCGCGGCCAACGCCCAATCCTTTGAGGTACATTCTTCCAACAAGACCCTGGCATTTGCCGTAGATGTACTTGTCGATATCAGGCATTAAGCGAGTGTCGTCGAATTGTTCCTTAATGATGTAGGCACATGTGAGAGCTTTGGAGTAGGCCTTGGTATAGTTCTGAGCAAAGAAGTAGCCACCGTGGTAGCTTTGGACTGCATCAAAGAAGTAATCAATCACCGAGCTATCAGGCCCATCGATGTAGCTGTCGCGGATGTTTTCTCTGACCGAGACGAAGTTATCCACCTTTGATACCACGGAGGACTCGGACTCGCTGATTTTCTCGCCATAAGCTCCACCATTAAAGTCGCCCAAATAGATGTTTCGAGAAGCCTTTTCGAAATCAGGCTCAAAGTCCGATTCCGAGATGTGCTTCATGGCCTTCCTGGCGATGGTGGAGTAGTAGAATTGCGCAACATCGCAATCGGCCGAACACCCAATCCCATTCAAGTACCTATACGCAAGCACCAAAAGGGCATTCTGGTCTCCGTTTTTGGCGGCAAACTCATAGTAAACCTTTGCTTTCTGTAGATCCACGGGAGTTTCACCAAACATGCCAGTGGAGTACATCAAGCCGAGCATGAAGTATGCATGAGCATTGGACTCAGCCACAACCGACATTTTGTAGTATTCCAATGCTTTAGGGTAATCCACAGGCACGGAAAAATTGCCAAACGTATAGATGTCTCCTAGAGCACATGCAGCAGGCGAGGAACCCGCCTCGGCAGCTGTTCGTAGCATGGGTAGGATATCCGAGGAGACAATGGGAGAGATCTCGGACTTAGCCACACTGGAGTCATAATCATGGGTCTCAGCATTGTACTGGGGAATATGGACGCCCTTGTGGAGATTAGTGTGGTCGTAGACAGCATCTTGCCCCAGATATTTCTCGGGGAGCATGGAGATCTGTAGCATGGCCAGATCATACAAATGTAGCGGGTCTTGCGAGACGGCCAAGGCAGGAAGCGCAAGGAGTAGGCCCCATAGTGAAAGCCTCATCGGTGGCAATAGTGGGGATGCAATTGGAGGGTGGTGGTGTAGTAGACAACTGTCAGGATCTGGGCTTATTTGCAGGAGAAAGGCGACACCGCGAGTGAGGTATTACAGTAGTGAGACAGCGGAGCCTACAACTGGAGAAGGAAAAGGGCAAAGCTCACCAAAGGAATAAAAAATGAAGGAGAAAAAAAGATAACTAAATGTTTATATATACACTCAGCAGGTTTTTTATTTTTGATTATGTTCATTTTTTATTTTTTTTTTATTACTATACTTGTTTTGAATACTCTTACTCTCAACCTGTGTTGGTCGACCATTCCAGTATTGGGTATACGTTCTGGACTCTGGACTCTGGGTGCACTGGACTGAATAATGCCATGGTCGCACTCTCTCATTCTAGCCATAGGCCCAATCAAAGTGCAGGAAAGAGCAGTAAAAACATACCCAGAAGTGCAAAAAAAGCAGAAAAAAAGGTCCATTACAAAACGAAATGCCCAAAAATACTTTTGGAGTGAAAAATTGAAAGCACTACTAATTATTAATGGAGAGATCGGGAGACTGTATGCTTTGGAGTGCACCCCAGGCGACCCCACTCGCGCGTGTCCTTCGTATAACCGCGCGTTCAGAGTCTATTCGCTATTTCTCTGGCAACACCACGTATTACACTACTCTTGGTATATTGCATCTATAGAGGAGGCATTGACCAGAGCTTAAATAAGCACACCTCTTACCCAATCCGTGCTCTATTGCTCTTGTCTGGTTCTTTTTTTACCAACAATTCCTTTGGCCCTATAAGAGGTGCACCAGTGATCACCCCACTACTCAGTCATTCTACCAGTCCACCAATCCACCAATCCACCAAACACCAAACACCGATCCACCAACCACCAATCCATTACACTGAAAAATGCAGCTCTGGAACTCTAGCATACCTGCGCCTCCGTCGCAAGAGGCCATTTTCAGATCGGCACCCATGACGTTGGTTCAATTCTACGTGACTCTTGAGTTGGCCCGTGACGTGGTGTTTGCTCTTGGCCGATCTGGCCATGTGCATTTCCGAGACTTGAACTCGTCATTGACGCCTTTCCAGCGCACTTTCGTGGATGAGTTGCGCAATATCGATGCCGTGGAGATGAACCTTGCTTATTTGTTCGACGTCATGTCCAAGTACTCCACATTCAAAGGAGACCCGTTTGCCAATCTCACGGCCGATAGTGCCCCCTTGCAGTCTGCCTCGGAGATCCACGATATAAAAGAACGCGTTGCTGTTGTCTACGAAAGAATCGAGCACCTTGACAAGTCCCACCTGAAGTTGGAGGCCAAGAAAATGTTCTTGCTAGAGAATCGCCACATACTAAACTTGGTCCAGAACTTCCACAACCCGGACAATTTGGTTGCTGAAGAAAACGAGTTCCGCCACTTCGAGATTGACGACGAAGACGAGGAAGCATTATTGGGTAATCTGCAGTCGCTCAATTACCCTATTGAAGAAACAACCGTCAACTTCGACTCCAGCTCAGGAATGAACTCCATAGCTGGTGCCATTGCCAGAGACAAAATCCTCTTGTTGCGCAAGATCTTATGGAGAACATTGAGAGGTAACTTGTACTTCAATGATATTCCTATCAACGACAAATTGCCTGCTTCCAAGGAAACCCCAAACCTTCTTGTGGACAAGAACGCCTTTATCATATACATCCATGGTGACTACTTGAAGGCCCGAGTGCGCAAGATCATTGAGTCGGTCAATGGTACCATCTACGATAATGTGTCAGGCAGCTCGGAAAATAGAGCGCATATCTTGCGTGATTTGAATGTGGAACTCCAAGATTTAAGCAATGTTGTGGAGTCCACCAAAAACCACTTAATTAACGAGCTCATTGTGTTTCAAGATACCTACGCCGATTGGTATTTTGTTCTAAAGAGAGAGAGGATGATCTACGAGACGTTGAACAAGTTTGATGAAGATAGCACCAGAAGATGTCTAGTCGGAGAAGGCTGGATCCCCAAGGCTGAATTTGACAATATCCGGCGCTCTTTGAAATCTCTTGTGAGGTCTAAAATGCAAACTGATGGAGGTGCTATGCTAAGCGAGGACCAGTCCATTACTCTTTCATCGGACACCCTAGCAGCTGGGGGATATACTGAAAGTGCAACGGACACTACGGAAAATCCTTTTACGGAGAACGTCTTTACTACCGTTAGTGACGACGAAGATGATGTGGAGTATGACTTTGTTGCTGTCATGAATGAACTTTCAACCAATAGAGTTCCTCCCACTTACCACAAAACAAACAAATTCACCAGTGGTTTCCAGTCGATTGTTGATACTTATGGAATAGCAACATATCAAGAGGTCAACCCAGGTTTAGCTACCATCATTACTTTCCCTTTCATGTTTGCTATTATGTTTGGTGATTTGGGACATGGCTTCATCGTCTTGTTGGTGGCCATTTACTTCATCAAGAACGAGAAATACTACGATTCTATTCGTAACAAGGACGAGATTTTGGGAATGGCCTACAATGGTCGTTATATCGTTTTATTGATGGGGGCATTCTCCATGTATACTGGGTTGATGTACAACGATATATTCTCCAAGTCAATGACACTTTTCCTGTCTGGATGGGAATGGAAATGGCCTGAAGGATACGATTTTGAGAAGGAAGGTGCTATGGCTTTGGTTGCCAGCAAAATCCCCAATAAGACTTACCCTTTTGGACTTGACTGGGTGTGGCACGGCTCCGAAAATGGCTTGTTGTTCACCAACTCTTACAAAATGAAGATGTCCATTTTGATGGGTTACTGCCACATGAACTACTCCTTGATGTTCAGCTTGGTCAACTTCAGATTCTTCAAGTCTACTGTGGATATTGTGGGCAATTTCATTCCAGGTTTCCTATTCATGCAAAGTATCTTTGGGTATCTTGCACTTACCATTGTTTATAAGTGGTCCGTGGATTGGCTCGGAACGGGCCGCCAACCACCAGGTTTGCTTAACATGTTGATTAACATGTTCTTGTCTCCAGGAAGCATCGAGGATCCCTTATATCCTGGCCAGAAATACGTTCAGCTCTTACTTGTGTTGGTTGCATTGTGTTGTGTTCCATGGTTGCTTATTTATAAGCCAATGGTTCTCCGAAAAGAGAATAATAAAGCCATGGCTTTGGGCTACAGTGATGTCAACTCACGTCAAAACCATGCTCTTAACTTACAAGAAGAAGAGGAGGCTTTGGAGCGGCTCGTGGAAAGAGAATCGATTTCAAGTGAAATAGACGAAGTCGACATGCTCAGCGATACCTTTACTTTTCCCAACGACATTGAACCAATGAATAATACTGCCGGACATGGTGGCCATGAAGAAGGGTTCAACCTCATGGATGTGGTTATTCATCAAGTTATCCACACTATTGAATTCTGTCTCAACTGTGTGTCGCATACAGCTTCTTATTTGAGACTATGGGCCTTATCGTTGGCACACGCACAATTGTCGAGTGTTTTATGGAATATGACTATTGCAAATGCGTTTGGTGCTACGGGGGCTTCCGGAGTAGCCATGACTGTTTGCTTGTTTGCCATGTGGTTCACCTTGACTGTGTGTATTTTGGTGATGATGGAGGGTACGTCTGCCATGTTGCACTCTTTGAGATTACATTGGGTGGAAGCTATGTCCAAGTTTTTTGAGGGAGAGGGATATGCTTATGAGCCTTTCAGTTTCAAAAACATCGATTTTTAGGTAATTTTAAAGCAGTGGTTACATATTCATGGTTTCTACAGTTTATGACGAGAGAACCTAGTTAAAAAAGTCGCCGAATTATTTAAGAGTGTCGGCGAGGAATTATTTAGGGATGTTGCCAAAGGTGTTTTGAATATGTCCTTATATGGGTCTGGGAGTATTATCAGACGAGAGATTTTGGGAATCCTGATGCTCTTCATCACGTCCAAGATTTAAGGAGCCCAACTTCATTTCTAAGACGGACATGGCCTGCAAGATATCCTCTATCATGTTTTCGAGTCTTTCTAGCCTTCTATTTATAGGCCCTCGGATTTCTTGCATGCACTCCAGGATATTAGGGCACGGGGTGTATTTGATAATGTCTCTGCCCAAAGTCGGCTTCGGGTCAAACAACAGTGCCCGGTGTATGGATTCAGGCGGATGATTATGATTGACAATCTGGGGCTCTTTGTTGATAATATGCTTGGGGAGCGCAGCAGGACCAAGCTGGCGGTGGCTGGCAGCATCCCAATAGCTTCTTTCATTACTAGCGATGATGGGCGGAATGAAGATTTCTTTCCGCACATGGCAAAAATACTCATAGAACGCTCTGGATTCAAACAATGGGTGCGTTGAAATAAACTCCTTCGGATGGTTAGCTTTCATATCCACCATGTCTTGAATAAGCGAGACTCTAAGCACATGCAACACCTTGAATAGAGGGTTGCGCATGGACGTAGCACATTTGGGATCAACAAAGGGGAAGATCTCCCGGACGATCTCTAGAGGAGGCTCGATCTTAGCCCGAGCTAGATGGTAGGAAGATGCGCTCTCGAAGCCCGCTTGCTGGCATATCAACTCCAAATCCCCATTTTTGATGGGCAAAGAAAGTGACCTCTGGAGGAACTTTCGGGCCCCGACACATCCCAAGGATGGGTTATCGTTGTGCTTAGAAGCCACGATGCGGCTCAAGATACTGGGTGCAAAGTCACCCATATCCTTCAGCACTTTGGACCACGCCTTATATTGCTGGGAATAAGATAAGGCCCGGAACTTTTGACCTCCGTTCATTAGCTTTGCTTTTAGAAAATGCGGATCATTAAGGATTTCCGTAGACAAGTCGATCTTGCCCTCTTCGTCTGGCACATGGAACCTTGCGAATAGGTAAAGAGCCAAGCTAAACTGTAAGCACAACTCAGTTTTAAAGTGGCGAGTGAAGCCATAGACTTTATTGCTGAAAGGCTTCACGTTGACCGAGTCAAGCACTATGATCTGGTGGGTATGGTTTTTGTAGTGTGCCTCGTGCACCGATAAGTTCTTCAACGAGAGGTCTCTTCTCTGGCTGCCCTTCATCTGGAGCAGGTGGGCGAGCGACAAGTCCAAGCACGTTCTAAGCAACGAGTGTAAGGTCAAGAAATTGCCCAGTTTGCCTAGAAACATGGCCTGGATCAAGTTGAAGTATTGCTCCAAGTTGTAGGTAGCACCATGCGACTTGAACAGAGTCTCGTCTTCGCCGTCAGGGTCGGGTCTACGGTCTGATCTATAGTCATTTTTGGGTCTATAGTCATTCGAAACGTTCGTGCCCGGTTGCAGGCCGGTGAGCAGGGGAGGCGGAGTGGAAGTGGAGTGTATGAGCTGGGAAACATCAAACTGCTTGTAGGCTGCTTCCTTCTCTCCCGGCATTGCAAAAACAAAAACCGGGTTAGTGTAAAAAGAAGGTTGGTTCGTCTTGGAAATACGTTTGCCTGTGGCTTAGGACAACCGTCAGCTTTGGGTACCTAAGACGTGAGATAGGACCTCAGATTAAACGACGGTGGGTAAGACAGGGAAGATGCGTCGTACAAAGGAAAGGCTTCCAGGAACGGCCAGTTCGTTGCAGCGAAGACACTAGGGTTTTATATAAAACAACGAGTTTAGAAGCGCAGTTCCTAATCCGGTGTAACGTCACACAGGAGGCCTCGAGATGTCGCCATGGGCTCATATTGTCCTGTGGCCGAAAATATCACCTGTGTCGCTACGAACAATGCCAATATGTGAACATTCGAGACAGACGCACCGTCCCACCGTGCCATGCCTACCCAGCACCTATCCCAACGGCCGACTTTCTGCACCTCGAGAGGGAGATAAGGACATGTCGAGCAGATATTTGACGCAATGCATTTTTTTTGAACCAGAAAGGCATTGTTTTTTTTTTTCTTTCCGGGTGGTTATGAATCCTTGGGTTATGACTTTTTTTTTTAAGCATGCTCACGTCCACATCACCAAACTGCGGAGTCCGTCCCTCAAGATCCTCTGCGATAACGTTTAACGTCACTAACAAAGACAAACGCAAGTGAAAGACAAAATCAAAAACCCAAACAATGTAGACCCTCGAATCATCTAAAAACAGACATTCAAAACATACGAGTGAAGCTTCTTTAACCCATTCTTTTCAATACAATCTTATTAGCACAACCTTATTAACACAAGACGTTTTTTTTTTGGGAAGGGTGAAAAAAATATCCTTCTCTTAAATGCACTGCTGTAAGCTTTGTTACGAGAACAAAGGATTCGCGATTTTACCTCGAGGTGACTCTTGCATGATTTCTGCGTGGGGCTATTATTCGCTTGAGAAGGTGCATTAGAGTGAAGATCGCTACGGTGGGCTTGTTGGTGGTGTCTGCAGGACGCCCAAAAAGAAAGAGTGGCTTGCAGATTTTAAATGCGGCAGAATACGACGGGTGAAGGAAAACGTGCAGAGGGAGAGGGGGTGGCTGTTTTTTATTGGTTGGTGCTTATTATACTTATTTTCATTGAGTGCTCGTGCGGTATGCACCTTCATAGTGCACCTTCATAGTTTGTTGAGAATAAGTGCTCGGTTCATGACAATCTCCGTGAGGTCCACGCGTAGAGCCTGCGACAAAATATGCCCACTCTTGTCGTCCTTTAACCACGTGCGCATCATCTTCAATAACATCTCCAATGCAAGCGACGTGGAGGTGTCTAGTTTGACCAGGAATGCATCGGTGTCGGTATCGCCCACCTGCTCTAGATCCGGTACAATGAGCTGCGTCATTAGATGCACCAATGCTGTGAATGAGAGTAGCGACAATGGTCTGGCCTTGTCGAACTTCAAGTACTGCAATAACTGTAAAACATCTTTATCTTTTTGTTGCTCCAAGCACTGAACCGCTAGCGAAACCGTGATGGCGATGAATCTCTCTTCGTTCATGAGCTCCATCGACGAAACAAGTGACTTGTATTTGCGCATCACGTCGAATGTCGGCTTCTCCTCCATCCCTTCATCTTCTTCCATCTCTAAATCACTCATTTCATCATCCGTCACGTCACGGTCTTCAAAGAGTTGCGATACCGTAATGAGCTTCTGCGTGATTCCTTCGCTGATTGTCTCTAGGATCTGCAGTGCCATGCTTGGCTTGGCAATCATTTGGAGACTGTAGAGGTAGTTGTTCATCAGGCTGCTTTTGCCGAGCAACTTCTCAAGTTTGGCCAAATCTATGGTGAATTGCCCTAACTTCTCCTCCCGCCGCTCCTGTGGAGTAGCCAACACGTCCAAGTATGCCAAGTTTAATTTGTGGATGATCGCCAATACTCTCCATCCAAAGACGACCGAGTAGAAGTTGTTCTTGTTCTTCAAGTACACATCAACATAGGCCAGCGAATATTCAACAAGACGAATATTGTAGTTGATCAACTTCTGGTCACTGAGGTTGCACAACCTGGAGATCGTGTTATCACAGTGTAACAAATTGAGCCCGTCCATCTCTTTGGTCAACTTGCTCAAGTTTTGAAGCCCTTCGTCCTTTTCATTGCATGGCAAAGTGTTGAGGTTCTTTACCTTGAGTTTGGCAGCAGCTGAAAACAGCTTGGAGATGACTGGGGCCTTCTTGGTGAGAAGCGAACTCACCAAAAGCAACAAGAAACAGTTTTCAAAGTTCTTCTCTTTGCCAATCAAGATTATATGGCATCTGATCAAAGACCACACACTGGCCCTTCTCTTACCTGAAACATGGTCAAGCACAAATTGTTTTTCTGACGCAGAAAGTGGTTGGAGTTTCAAGCACTGCAATGAGAACTGAGATGTGCCTTTTTCGAAAAACCGAGACATGATGGGTGCCACGAAGTTGTAGATAGCCACTGCCATGCTGAGCACTCCCATAACCATCAAGAAGTTCTTAGCCACTAACATGCTTTGAGCAGATGGAGAAATGGCCATTCTAGCAGGCAAAAAAGGGAGCGAGGCCATGCCACGGAAGTTATCTTCCGACACAAAATTGGCACCCAAAAGAGTAGCAAAGCCTCCCATGAAAAGATTGCTATTGCTGATGCCACAGTTCTGAGTATGAGCCGAAGGGTCAGAGTATTGGTTGGCATACTGCACGTTGACAGGGGTATTACCATAGAAGCCCTGGCCTCTTTGGGACGACAAGCCAGAACGTTGCAGAGAAGACAAATCTCCCATCATGTCTGCCATAGGCATCTTGGCATCCATGCTTCCGGTAGGTGATTGGCTTATCATGTTTTGAAGTGCGGCGATCTTATTGTCTAGACTCACATGCTTGCTCTCCAAGTGCTTAATATATTCAGTAGCTTTCGTAAGCACGGAGGCCTTGTTCAACTTGGAAGCAGGAGTCAAGCCTTCCAAATCGGCCACCAGCATGTTCTGGCTGCTGGCCTTGATCCTGAGACTAGGCACCACGTCTCGAAGCTCCAAGATCTTGGTGTTGATGTTTGTTCTGTATTTCTTTTCAATGACATTGTGCGATAACTTGAGTTTCTTGGGAGCCTTGGTCACTTTTCGCTTGGAAGCCATTGCCTTGGGTGTGAGTTTGGGTTCCTGGCTGCTCATGCTATTCTCCACCGAATGACCTTCTCCTGCGAAAAGATCATCCCCTGGGCTCTTGGAAACATTAACACTGGCAAGCAGAGACCCGCCCCGCAATGGGTTGCTCTGAGGCGTGGTGATCAAGGGGTTCGACAAGGAGCCGGAATTGAACATGTTCTGCGGCTGATTATCATAAGTCAGACCCTTGGAAGACAGGTGAGGAGTCAATGGGGAATGGGTGTTGATAGACCTGCGTTCAGATTTTACGCCGCTATGGATACTGGAAAACTCAGTCAAGAACGTGGCGTCATCAGTCATCATGGAAACATTGGTATTGGAGCGGTCCTGGCCATCCTGGGAGTTGAATGAAGGGGGAGAGTCGTTGCGT
Source organism: Metschnikowia sp. 01-655c1 (assembly GCA_002370185.1). NCBI lineage: Eukaryota > Fungi > Ascomycota > Pichiomycetes > Serinales > Metschnikowiaceae > Metschnikowia > Metschnikowia sp. 01-655c1. Next base: position 98,085 of record NKZO01001556.1, read on the forward strand.
ACAAATAAATAATTGCTTGACTCGCCGGGAGTGGTTGCATCGGGAGAGCAGTCCAAGTTCTCATTGAACAGCATCAACTGAGAGTCCAAAAAGGTGGAGGCATATTCGTCTCTGGACTGCAAGGAGGGAACGGAATCTTGAAGCACGCTCAAGAAGTCGAGGGTGTCGTTGAAGTCAAAACCCGCAGGATCGGACATCGGCGGTTAAACAAGAAGTCCAAGAGTTCGGGGAAGAAGGCCGAGTAGGAAGGGATTCTCTTGTTAGCAAGCGGTATACAGGCCAGTGAGGAAAATTGTAATGATCCAGGATGGAGGGATACAGTTGGAACAAGAGGCAGGGGATACAGATTAGCTCACTGATTAAACGGGAAAAAGTGAGTAAGATCGTCGGCGCTTAAACAGAAATAGAAAGAAAGTTGTTTCAGTAGTCGGATTGTTTGCCGATCTTTAGGGTCATGATGGCTACTAGTTCATGTATATAGCAAAAAGTGGTGTGATCTTTTGGAGTGCGCGCGTGTGCGCCTAGCGAGTCAAATCTTTTAAAGTAGACAATGAGACATACTGAGGTCAAACATGGAGCGACGGCCTCTTAGGCCTACATTGAGAGGGGTAAAATTTTTGCTTTGTTCTCTTACGGCGTGCTCGGTGCTCTAGCTTTCCTGACGTCAATGCATGACCACTTGTGAGGAGTATGTGTGACAGGGCGAGCAGGATACGGAGTTGGGGGGCTGTGACAATTGCTTCCTTTTGGCTGTGCTGGGATTGGGGCCATGAGCACATGAGCACATAGAAGGAGATGGGGCCAGGGTTGCACCGGGCCTGCATGTAAGGCCCGCCAGCCCAGGAGATTTCCGGACACTAGGCTAGGAGCTTCTACAGGCATCCAAAATTAGCCATGTCGCATGGGGATGTAAACTGTGCTAAAAATGCGCATGACACAATGCGTCCGTAAAGCTCGTTGCGGCGCACGACCGCGCAACAAGGCAGTGCCCAGAAACCTGAGGAATGGCTGAACGTGGGTGTGGTTGGGCGTGTCTAATAATTTTCTGTGCCTTCTGTGCCGGAGTACCACATAAACAATAGCCGTTAGACGAAGTTTTGGGGGCGAAGTTCGAGGCTAGAAGCCAACTCTAAATCTACCATGGGTTCTAAGATGGGCTCTGAGATAGCCTTAGTTTGGTCGCTTTTTTAACAGACTTCCAGTCCTACCCCCATTCCAAGCACCGCCAATCTCATATCTCTGCTTATTGGCAAGGCTCAGATCATATTTCTCGCGTCACTTGAGAGTCCGGTCGCAGCGTAGTCATGTACGTCGTTCTGTCACGATGGCCGCATGCAGTCTTATCGATTTCTTTTCCCAATGCATCCGTAGTCAATTTATAAACACAACCACCTTTATTTCTGAGATCCGCCGATATTTTTTCTTCAAGGGGCTGCTTTCAACCTGCCACAAACCCCACCCTTGTTGCATTTTTTCGGTTTCTTTGTCCAATCGAACCATCCATTCCTTAACCATTGCCGTCGGTTCCGGGTGTTTTTGTTGACCCACTTTTTCCAATGGGTTCGTCTGTTTTTTACAACGCCTTGTTAAAACGCAAGTACCCGATTTTGGCCATCCTTCTATGTTTTTCTATTGTCAACTTCTTCCTCTACCATGGCCCCATCATCACCGAATCCTCGGTCATCATCAATTCCGATAAACTACTGAAGCTTTTCTCCCACTACCACGAACGGCACCAGGATCTCCAAAAATACAAGGTGCGCTCCCGCGCCTACGATGAGATCTTGGATCAGGAAAGCATGTACGATTTCTTGCGCCACAACTCGTTCCAGGATAGATGCAATGCCTATTTCCAAATCCTCTCGTTGACTGACCCCGAATGGTCCGTGAACCCCAATGCCGATGTGCTGTACTCCAAGGAGTTCACCCTCAAGGCCTATAAGGAAAAAATCAACAAAGAAGACAACAAAAAAATCGAGGAGGCGAAGAAAACAGGTGAGACTCCTCCCGAAAAGCATACTGATGAGCAGATCGAAAAGGACTTCGAGGTCCTGAAGGCCCGTGCTCTTGAAATGGAACGGACTTTGCACGATTTCGTGGCCCATGTCAGAGTCTTTGACAAATGTTTCATGAAGACAGAGCCCAGTGATAAGTCGTTTGTCAAGAAACAACGGGATTTCTTGAATAAAGAAGTCACCTATATCCGGGATGAAAAGACCGAAGCAGGTCAGGCCAGGTTTTTGGCGGGCGAAGTGGGCGTTGAGAGTGCGGAAAAGAAGATCTTCCCATTTCTCACCCACAAGTACCCAATCTTCAAGCATTGGAACAGTGAAACCGCCATTTTCCCAGGAAAAGACTATACTTATGAGGACAAGGGCACCAGCTTCTTGAAGGACTTCAAGGCCCGCTTGAATGGAAGAGGCATTGTCATGACCATCTCCGATGAGTTTGTTCCTAAAGCATGTCGTTTGATTAGAGTCTTGAGAGCGCACGGAAACCAGTATCCCATCCAGGTGGTGTACCACTCCGGATTATCGGAAGCTTCGCAATACGAGCTCATCAAAACCGGAAGAACGGATTTCCATGACTACCCAAAACAAGATATCTGGTTTGTCAACGCGGCGAGATCCGTTGAGACGGGATACCTCTCGAAGTTCAATGGTTTCTCTAACAAAATCCTTGCGTGTGTGTTTAACTCATTCGAAGAGTTCATTTTATTAGATGCTGATAGCGTGACTTTGAAGGAACCAGACTACTTCTTCAACCACAAAAAATACCGGGACACTGGTACTTATTTCTTCAGAGACCGCATGTTCACTCAGTACAGATCTGCAAGTGATACTGTTCTCTTCAAGAAATTGCTCCCATCGCTTGAAGACTCCATTTTCTTCAATATCCCACAAACCTCCAACTTGACCTTGGGCAATGAGTTCATGCATGGCCTCAGTCACTATATGGAGAGTGGGTTGGTTGTCATCAACAGAAGGAGACACTTCATGCAGCCGTTGATGATGTCCATTATGAATTTCTACAGACCCATCGTGGGCTCCTTCTACGGAGACAAGGAACATTTCTGGACGTCGCTTGCGTTGGTTGGAGACGAAAACTATGCATTCAACGGTAATCCTGCCGCAGCCATTGGAGAGTTGACGCCTGAAACCGAACGTCACAATGATGTGAATAAAGTGCAAAGCTTCCACTCCCAAGAAATCTGCTCCAATCACCCTGCACATATCAGCGACGATGACGACCACTTGATATGGTTCAACTCAGGATTCCAGTTCTGTGGAGAGCTTGAAGAGATGAATGCTGAAGATGAATTTCAAATCGGAACTAGATACACCAATCTTAAAACCTTGGAAGAATTCAAGGAGTTCTTCGCTGCACCATTAAAAATTAGACATGCCATTATTCCTCCTCCAATCACGCCGTTTGAGAATATCAAGGACAATGTCGAAAACGAGCCCAAAATTCCTTGGGCGTCCAAGAGCTACTGCCACAACTACTGTTGGTGTGCGTATTCCCTGCTTGGAGGTTACTACAAGGAAGGACCGTTGACGAAGTCGAACAAACGAGAGGGTCGGGTCATTGAATTCTCCAATGAGGAGATCGACCACTTTGAAAAATTCTCGAGGATCTGGAACGAGCCTTTGAATTAATAGCATTAGCATCGCACTGGTTACGGGTGGTGGACGGAATAAAATATGATATTAAAGATGATATTACTGCTTCTTGTAGAACAGCACCTGTGCACATGCACTCTGAGGAAGGCACAACACCGGGTCGACTTTCTTCATGGCGTACTTTTCGGGGAACATCAATGCCAAGCCTGCAATGGCAAAACACGTATGGTAGACATCCGTCTGGTTATCGGGCCGGTCAGCAAACCCTCCGGCATCTGGATCCTGGCACAGTAAAATGAACGACTCCAAAGCATCATAACTGATCCAGTCCGCCTTCCCAAGCACCGAAAGACTCAGAAGCACCCACCAACTGTAACACACATCCGGCAACTTCTCTGGGCGACCATTAAAGCCGCCCGAGCCAATCACCTGTCTCTCACTTAGCCACGATGCAGTCTGAGCCTCCACCGACTCTATACTATCACATAAAGCCAAGGCGCCTACACACGTGTACACCTGGGCCGCATGGGACTCTGCGCCCGGGAACATGCCAAAGCCGCCGTCGAAGTTTTTGCAGCTGAGAATGAAGGATTCGGCGCCCGATGCGATTTCAGGCGTCATGTGGCCCAAGACCGTCAAGATAAAGAGGCACACGAACACAAAGCGAGTATCAATTTCGCCGAATTCGTCGCCTGCAAACGACCCGTCACTCTGGCGTAGCCCCTTGACGAATTGTACGATCCGGGCGCGTTTGGCCTGGTCCAATTGGTCCATGCTATCGTAGATAAGTAGGATTTGAAGAGCAGAGAGGGTGGTCAAGACATGGGCGTCGTGGCCAGGAAACGCCGCAAAGGCACCCTTCTCCTCGTCAAAACACGAAAGAACATAGCGCGTCACGTCGTCCTTGGGAAGCGTGGTCAACGACCCCAACGTATCCAAGGCCATCACGGCCCAGTACAAGCCGTTCATGCGGAGATGCTCCAGAAGCCAGTACTCGTACGACTGTTGCGCGAGCTTGGAGTCCAAGTTCTTGATGAACTCCACATGGAGGTCTCTGAGGAACCCAGTCATGGTGGTATGGGTTTGGGGTGTAGAGTAGTACTACTGCGCATCTACACCTGGTTTGCACTATATGTTGAACTTGCAGGACATCTGTACTTGTTTGATCACGTGTCGTGGGCACGTGATTAAGTGAGGCAAGTTCATGGTCGTAGTGAGGGGAGTGCAAGGGTTAGTATTAACACTTGCTGCATGTGCAGATGGGCACATTTCCAACATTGATCGGTACGGCGTCTACGACGGCCTACGACAGGAGCGGAGGAACCCTACATCTTGGTCGCTATGCCAACCAAGATCCCGGATACATAAGAACGGCGAAGTGAAGGATTATTGGTAAAAGAGGTCAATCCTGAGAACCCTAGTTTAGTTATCATAAGGAATATAACATGAGTACAACACCCTTTAATCCTTACTTAAAGAAGTTGTTGGACAAAGGTCGCACACGCATTCCTTTATATGACACAATAAAAGAAAGTACTCAAGACTATAGAGGGCCAAGCCCAAGCCAAACATCAGTACCCCACAGGAATGCAATTGTAGAACTTTATTTGAGCTTGTTGATTGTTTGTAATTTAGTGGTGACCATGGTCAATCAGGGCTTTTAGGGTGTGTTATAGTATAATGAGTGTAGTAGATAATGAGTGTAGTAGTAGTGTGAGTGGTGTGAGTAGAGTGTGTGGAGGGAGTGTAATAAAATAGTGTGAAATGTTGAGAGTTTCCATAGACTCTCTGGTAATTTGGAATTGTTATGACGTTGGCCTCCAATAACTTTCTCTAGTATGGTGTTTCAGGTTCATCATAGGTCACTTATATTCTTCTCTAAACTAGATATCAGTGAACTATCCTCACAATTGATGCCGCTCAAATCTGAGCGGGATCATCCATATATATAGTAAGTCCTCGGGACACCTAAACGTTCTCTCCTTCGTCAATCTTCTCTCATCGTCATTGTCTTCGAGAAGACAATGCCCAAGATTAGACGAGAACTTAGACGGGAGCCCACAGACGCTTAGCTATACCTTTGTCTCTTCTTCAACAATACCCAACATTGTTTCATCTGGAATGCTTGGCATGAGCATGCAGTACCCGCACATGTACTGGTCTCAAGTTCAACATGAAATACACCATGTGTAGAGTATAGTGCGTGGAGAGTGTAATGCGCGGAGTACGGTGAGTGTAGGGTGTAGTGAGTGGAGTGTAGTGAGCGTGGAGTGTAGAGTATAATGAGTATATTGAGAAGTCACATGTAGTGGGTGTGGTGAGTTTAGAATGTGTAGAATGTGAGTGTAGATCGTATGAGTGCAATGTGTATGAGTGTATGAGTATGGTGTAACAGAGTGTAGTAGAAAAAAGAAGAGTAGAGAAGTGAGTATGGTAAATGTGTACTACAATATAGGAGTGGGAAGTGGAGTGGGAAGTGGAGTATATTGGAGTAGATTAGAATCGATAAGAGTAGTGAGTGTGTACTACAGTAGTAGATGGAATGAGTAGCGTAGAGTGTAGTGAGTGTAGCACAGTAGAAGAGAGTACACTAGTATAGTGAGTATAGAGTATAGAGTATCGAAGATAGTGATGAAGTATAGTGTAGAGTAGTAATATAGAGTAGTGTAGAGTATAGTGTAGAGTATAGTATAGAGTATAGTGTAGAGTATAGTATAGAGTAGAGTGGAGTGGAGTGAGTAAAGTGAGTGTAGAGTAAAGAGTGGTGTATTGGGCTGGACTTAGTGGAGGCTCACTAGAGTTGGTTACCCCCATGTTCACTGTACATCACTACTTATACAGTATAGCTTTATTGGCATGATTAGTGTGTACGTAAACTAGAGGTGAGGTGAGGTCAGCTGAGTGTAACTCTGTCTCCTCAATCACCATTGCGCGAGGTTCCAGGGTGGAATGTGGAAGTTTTCCTGCTTGTACCTAGGTACACCTGGTTGACCAGACGACCTCGATGTCAACTACTTAAGTAGCCCAATTCCTCTCTCTGGAGTACCATTGGCGAATACAGCGAGGTTTTCCTCCTCCTAACAACAGGGAGTTCCTCGACTATTCTAGGTTCAATACATACCATGATAAACTATAGGACGTAGGGAATACGTTCGACATATAAGACTAACAGGTCCTTCTACTGTTGAGTCCTTACATTTCATAGTAAACAGAGCGTTTAAAGTAACACTAAGAATCAACAGTTAGATTACGGGTGGTATTAAAAGCCTAGCTTATTCATCTTGTTTACTGCATATATTTTCTATACTATACTCTCTACAGTACACTCTCTACACTATACCTGCCACTATATACATTCTGCTATATACTTTTACAGTATACCCTCCACTATATACCTGCCACTATGTTCTACCCAAAATTCTTTGTACACTGTAGTCTTTGATGTACTTTTTGCTGTATACCCTTTATTATGCTTTTTAAAAATTAACTTCAACAATTAGTCCAAAGAATGATGAATAGGAATTGTTACCACCAAGTGAATAACCCTCAATGTGGAGAGTATCATAGTATCATAGCAGTCCATGGTGTAGTAGTGTAGTAGTGTAGTATGTAGTATAATGTACTATGATATACCATAGTGTTATTAGTACCATGGAATAATACTATGGAATAATACTATGGAATAATACTATGGAATAGTACCTTGGTGGTACAGTATTAGTGATAGCACCATCTAGTATAGTATAAACCCCGGTTGGCTCCTTCTATTCCTGATACCATAGTAGAATAGTAGTACAGACTAATAAGAGAGTATAGTTAAAGTACAGTACAATCTTCCAGTGTCGTAAATTACAGTAAAGTAGTTTAGTGGTACAGTAGTACAACTCAGTATGGTCTGATGGCACACTATAGTAGTGTAGTATAGTCAAATGGTACAGTTGTACAGTGCAGTACTGCAGTAATACACTATAGTCTGGTCTAGTAGTCCATTTACCAGTAGTGTGTATATTTAGGATGACCTTTTGTGACGAAGTAGTAAAATGTAGGACTGTAGTACTTGTTGGTATTATACTGTACTGCCAGTGTAGTATGGACATCACCATTGTGCCGGTCTTAAAAGTACAAAACACATTCCTCAGTGAAGCAGCCTTGCATGATAATGCGGTATTCACCGGGCGACCATTCATTGGATCATTCGATCTGCACAAGTGGATTGTCCATACTACATTGTTCTAACAATAAGCGGGGAAATGCGAGATCACATGAAGATGCCTCACACTATCAATGTGCTCAGATGACATCATAGATCATGACCTTTTCATATTTTTTTCTGATTGCCTTTGTTCCGGACTTATTACAATTCAATTGAATTGGTATGGCGTGTTTGGATTTTTTTTTTTGGCATGTAGCATGTTTGCATGTTGTTGCTTGTTTTGATTTCGTTTGGTGGCTGAACATAGTCTAGACCCATTGAATTCTCAATTGGGTAGTAAGCATTCAGACCACTACACATTCATGTTCAGACTTAAACGAGAATTGAGGAGAATGGACGAATGACAACCATGCAAATGACAAATGACTATGAGGATTAGGTATGCTATGATCAGAAATGCAACTTCTTGTAGGTGTACTTTTTGTTGCAGGGCCGGTACTCTGCGTAGTTCAAGCTGCGGGAGTTCTGGTTGCCAATGAGGTTGCCCACGTTGCTGACCTTGCAGCCATTATAAGTGACCTCGAAGCTTTCGAATCTGGAGTCGAAAAATGCTATGGTGGTAGGAAGTGGCTCGATGCGCATCACGCTCTGGTAGTTTGGGTTGATCACCCGCAAGTCCTTGGAGAACGGCTGCAAATTGCCCTGGTCCAAGATGGTCTTGACCAATTTTCGCGATTGTTTGACCTTGGACAGTAGGTGTACTCCGTCGCCCACGAGGTTGGCCACCTCCTGGTCCTCGCCCTTCCGCTCGAGCTCCAATTGCATCTTTTCTAGGTCGAGGTCAGACTGGAACACGAGGTCGTTCCGTTTCAACTTGTTCATCATGTCGTCTCGGAAAAGCACGATTTCCTGTGACACGTAGTTGATACGCATGGGGTTCCATCCAAGAATAAGGCTGCCTTTGGGGAAGAGCCGGTCCAATCTCGTGACAAACACCTTGGGGATAGGAGTCTGGGGCAACACCGACGAGCTGGGTTTGCCGAGCGATTGCGTGGATTGCCATGGATCGTTAGATCCGGGTATCAAAAGCAATTTGCAGTTGTTGAGCACCAACGGACACTTGGAGAGGATTTCAGCCAAGTTATCGAAATTGCTCTTGTACTCTTCGGAATTGGACACCAGCGTGTTTCTGCCCTTGGCAGACGTGAGTGGCTGCGACGTGAACGAACCCACCATCACAACCACAATATGTATATCAAAACTGCCCGAGTCCTGTTCCTCCTGGATCTCGTCCTCGAGCTTGGAGAAGAACTTACGTAAACCCAGGATGATCTTCGGGTCGTCGAGGTACACATTGGCACCAAGCATAACAACACGGTGTCCCTCCAATGTCTTCTCCAACGCTGTCAACTTCTTCTGCAACCGGCGGTCGATCTTGACCAAAGCTTTGCTCGCAGACTTGGGTTCCACGTGCATTCCCATAAAGTCCAAATGGCCATAAGCATCGAGAGCAACGTCTCTTCTTTCAGCAGCAGGCTGGGCTATATTCGACACGTAGAAACACCCACTGATCAAATTGGCATCGTTTCCCATGGATCCTCCAGAGGCAGAGTAGATACCCTCCACGATCACGAACATGCCCGTGCAGTAGAACGAGCCATCCATTTTATTGGCCTTGGAAACGTTCAACTCGATATAATCGGAACTATCCTCCAAAGTAAGATTGCCGTTTGCATTCCGAGACAAGAGGCCAAACAACGAGAACTTGCTTCCGTCCCGGCCCAAGACGTTCTTGATGAGGGTGATTTCAAAGCCAGCCTTGCGTTCATTCAAGGTGTTGTTGATGGCAGCAATGCTGGAAAAAGACATTTTCTGGAAATGCTCGTCTCGGCTCAACCGGTCCATCATAAGGTAATATCGCTGGTTGAAGTACTCGATGGCACTTTGTAGAGACAGACTTAACTTCTTGCCAGCCACATCTCTCTGGGAAAACTGTTTCCGGATCTTATCAAAAACGAATGCTGGTTGTGTATCGGGAGTAACAAACCTCACAAAGTGGCGCCAGTTCATGGCCTCTTGTACTTCATCAGATGTGTTGTCAGCTATAGTATCCAGTCTAGAAGCTTTGGCCGGCTGGTCCAACTTGTCGATCTTGGAGTCTTTGGACAACTCGTTGATCACCTGGGTGAGTCCTGCACCGTCGATAAATAAGCCCCTGTCCTGGTGTTTCCAGGTCTTGGCCACGTCCTCCAAGAATTTCTGGCCCTTGGGGCCTCTCCACTCGGTGCCGAACCTGGAGCTGAAGGCCTCGGTGAGCACCACCAACGCATCTGATTGGATGTTGAGCCCATGCTTCTTCGAGAGGATTCTATAGGCGATGGGCCGGATATTGGACGGCTGGATCCGGACGGGTAGTAGCGTTGGGGCCATGGTGGAAGAGTAAGCAGTGGGGACGCGTGCACGCGTAATGCGCGTTTCCTCTCATCAAATTGCACTCAGTCAAGCAGCTCCCTCACTAACTTTGACCGTCGCATCCATTAACGTACTCTATAAGATATACATACACCTTAAATATATCCATACACCATAAATTCATCCATACTCTGTAAATATATCCATAGTCTATAAATAGATACATTCCATCAAATCTTTGAAATATCCATAAATATCGTCACTCATATACTCTATACCATATCCATACACTCTATAACATATATACTTTAGAGTCGCATTAATCTGCTTCCTCGCTGATCGATGCCCTCGCTGATCTATGCTCACCATCCCAAGCCATACTCTACAGAGAATTCTATACAGAGAGAATTTTATACAAAGACAATTTTTTTACAGAGAAACTTGATACCATTTTTTTTCAAAGAATCTATACGTAATTTTAATTTAATTCTCAAGAATCATCTATTATTAAAAACTTTGTCAGAGTAAATTGACCATGATATTCAAGAGCATTTCTGTCTGATCCACCATAGGTAGTGCTCTACCTATTGAGGTATTAGGAAGCCTCTCTGCCTGATACTAACAATGATCATTGTATAAGGCCTTCTAACCAGCCATCCACAGACCACCCGTTCTCTTGAAAAATTATATAAGCACCTCAGATTCCTCCTTTTCGAATAGAGATAACTTAATATCGCCTTAGTTGCCTGGACTATTCTATTGACTATACCACGGAGGTATTGGATTCTATTGACTACCATAGTAGCATTGAATGTATTAACTATACTGAGGTATACATCAGTGTATCTGTTTGGTAGGATTAACATATTGCATTGAATGGATTATTCAATGATGCGTACTGTACTGAATCGTTCTATGGTACTTGGTGACGTAACATAGTAAGTGGTCTACCGGTGTGTTTGATTTCAGTTCATTAATTTTATTAATCTTTCTGTTATCTATCATCTCTAATATGGAATCTGGATGGTTCCCACACTATAATACATTAGTAGGCTGGATCGGTTGACTTCAAAAGTACTCGCACGTCCGAGATCTTCTGCAACATTTCCTCAAGTCGGACAAGAAGACCCACGTTCTGCTTGCACTGCACAAGAAGACGAGTGCGGGCCTCCAAATCGGAGGCCATTTTGTTGGCTTTTTTGAGCGTCAAGTCCGACGACTTGTGGCCTTGGATGCGATGGTCCAAGTGCCGCATGCGAGCCTTGCCCTGCCGCACCTTTGCTTTGGTCAAGGCCACCACCTCCAGGAAATAGTTCTCCATGTCATCGAGGCTTTGCTTCTGGTAGAGCTGGCGCAAATGCTGCGGGTCCTTGTTTTTGATGTTTCTGCAGCTGTCGAAATACTGTTCGTAATCGTCCAATTGGCTGGCCATCTGGTGTGGCTCCGCCTTGGCATCCAATGCCTGCAAAAGCTGCTCCACTCGTATGGAGAGTGTCCTGTTGCCCAACATATGTAGCCGTCCGTTTTCTTCCACGGTATCTGGCGACTTCTGCAACGCCTCGTAGAAATGTATGACTGCCATTTCATTTTCCTGTGCCTCTTTCTGGAAAAAGCTTTCTGTATGAAAGGAAGTCTTCTCTTTCTGTCCTGGACCTCCATTCCTTTCGACACCCTTTGCCTTCTCATAATCCATTTCCCTTGCCTTCTCGCCATCCCTTTCCCTTTCTCTTTCACCATCCCGTTCACCTCCTTCCTTTTCACCCTCTTTCGTTTCTCCATTCAAAATAGACCGTATTAGTTCATTGTCCTGTGTATGTGCTTTGCTTGAGGATCGACTCAACTCCTCCAACTTCTGCTTCATCCGTTGCATCTCCTTATCCTTCTCCTCAATGAGGCTGTTCAAGTTGCGGATCTTCGTGGAGGACTCGATCTGGTTCATGTACAAGGCCTCCTTCTGCTCCATCAACTCCGCGGAGCTCTGCGCTCGAAGCACCCTGCTATGCTCTTCTGCTTCGTTCTTCATGGCCTCCATGCGCTCCTCGATGGAGAAGATCCGCGCCTCGAAGTCCGTTTTGAGAAGGTACAACTTGCGCTCGTAGTCGGCCTCGGCCTCGCGCCGTTTCGCTAGCTCGGCCTCGAGCTTCTGCTGCATCGAGTCCCTGAGCTTGTCGAGCTTGGCCTCCTGCTCGCGAGCCCGGCGCTGCTCTATTGTGTGAGTGACTTCATCCATTTCCAATTGTCGCTTGGAGTCTCGAAGCTCGAAGATCTTATTGTAGTCCACGGTCTCGGGAGCCAGCGACGACGTGGGCACTGCACGGAAAAGCTCCTGCAGAGGTTCGGCCAATGACGAGATGGACTTCTCGAGCGGCTTGTAGCTGGAGGAGTCGAGACCATCGAGGTTGAAGTTGTTGAGAAACGTCTTGACGCGGCCCAAGAGGCCTTTGGGCTTCTGGCTATTAGGTTTGGACACCCTGGACGTTCCACTCTGTGGTTTTATCGATTCGAAAAGGGACAGATTGCTTTTTTGTTCATAGTTTCGCCCATAATCATTTCGTCCATAAGTATTTCGCCCATAATCACTTCTTCCATAATCATTTTGTCCATAAGTATTTCCTGTGGATTCTATATCATTCTTTGGCCCATAGTTGAAAGGACCTTTCTGGTGGTAATTGTAATTCTGGCCATAGTCGTTCTTCAGCCCATAACCAGTACCATAGCTGGAGGATCGCCGTCGCTGGTGAGTATCGTACTTGTCACTAAGCGACTGTCGAGTCTGTTCACCAAGTGACAGTTGGGGGTATGTCAGCTTAAGGCTGTGTAAGGTGGGGTTGGGATCAGTAGTAGTAGCCGACGGATTTCGGGGCCAGTCTCGCAGGTACGGCTTGGGATTGGAAAGTGCTTCTCTTCGGCTCTGGGCATACTTCTCAGCCAAGCTTCTTTTGGGCGCCATGGATGCTTAAGCCCGCCAGCAGAGGATGCGGTGTGTACTACAGGAAGGAATTTTCGTTGTTTGTTTGTAATTCGAGCAGTCGCGTACTTCGCGTTTACCCCAGACACATGTGCAACCATTCGCAGCCACGCTCAGCTGCCAATGTCGATCTCTCCCACAAGCTCTGTTTTACGACTGGAACTGGACACGTACACTTTGTATGTTCCGGTTTGGATGACCCACTGCTGGCTTTTCGTATCCCAGATGCTCAAATCCCGGTGCAAGAGCTTGAACTTGATGCCGATCGACTGCTTGGCATCCAAGAACACCTTCTCGAACCCACGCAACACTTTGGGAGGGGACGGCACTATGGTGTTGGGGAACTCGATGTACAATTGCGACACGTAGCCTCCGTAAACCGCTCCGTCGTTGGAGATCTGTACGGCAATCTCGTAGATTTCCTCCCATAACGCAGGATTGCCTCCAACTCCACCGCCGGCCAATGGAGGTGAGTTTCTATGGTTGGGCCGGTATCCACTTGGGTACTCGAAGCTTTCGTCGTCATCTAGAAGCCGCACCTTTTCGTCGTACAAGTAGGGATAGATGAATCCTGGCACGGTGTCGAACTCCTCATATGGAAATAATGCTTCTTCGGGATCACAGATATCATCCTCCACCGATGGGTTGACGGAGAGATAATCGGGCGGCGTGAAGAGGTACTCTGTTGGCGAGTTCAACTCCTTGATCCGGAGATTGTGTACCAGGAATTTCGTGTACGACAACCCAAAGCCAAATGGATACCTGGGCTTGATGGCGTGCTTATCGAAAAACCTATAGTCAAGGTAGATTCCTCGGTCGAAGATATCCTGTGGCTCGTCTCCATCCAGAAGAGTATCGATGATAGACACGTAGTGCTGGGGTTTCTTGGAGATGGTGAAGGGAAGTCTGCCCGAAGGGTTTTCCTCGCCAAAGAGCACCTCTGCTATGGCTTCTCCACTGAACTGACCCAAGGGTGCAGTGTAGAGAACTCCCACCACATTCTCGTGCTCTATCCATCTCTCCATATCAACCGGCCCAACAGCAGATACGACCACCACGGTCTTCTTGCATCTGTTGGCCACACTCAACACAAGCTCGTCTCCATTATTCCATAAACTGACATTCTTTCTGTCACCATAATTTCCATCCACCTCAATGTAGCCTTCTCCCGAATGAGCAGTGACCATGACGACTGCCATGTCTGCGTAGTCCGCCTGCTCTTCAATATGCGCAAGATCCCAGTTGTTGGTGTTGACATCAAGAATAATTCTCCGCTCTTCGGCCCGTTCCTGGATTGCCTGGTATGGTGTACTCACAATGGGATTGTTGATTGCTGCTGATCCCCACCCGGAAACTATCATTCCCTGTGTACATCTTTGGTCCTTGCAATTGAACCCTCTGCTGTCAGCATTCTGGGCTGCTCCAACCAAAAGTAATCTGCGGACTCCGTTCTCCCTCTCGATGGGAAGGTGGTGCCCGGCATTCTTCAATAACACAACGGCTTCCTTTGCAATCTCATGTGCAACGTTGTCGGAGAACTTGGACCTGGCGTCGATATGCCAGTTCTGCTGGGAAATGGCTCCATAGTGCTGGTATGGATACTGCTGGCCATAAGTATGGAAGGTCCAAGAGCTGAAGTTGGGCACACTATCCTCGGAAGGTAGTCTGAGGTACTTGGAAGCAAAAAATGGCACAAGGATACGTGTCACCATATCATCAAGTCTTTCCTGTGGAATTGTATCGTTAAAAATGGCTCTGGTCAATGAAGGGCCCCAGAAGGACCTGCCACTAAGCCACTCATCAAACACTTCCCCCGGCATCGACATGTCCAAGCCAGCGAGTGCAGAGTATACTCCGGAATGCTGTGCTCCCCAGTCAGACACCACAAAGCCCTGGAACCCCAACTCCTCTTTCAAGAGGTAATTGAGTAAGTACGAATTCTCACACGAATGGGTATTGTTGACCTGGTTGTACGAGCAGAGAACTCCTCCCACGCCTGCACGAACAGCATCAGCAAATGGCCAGAGGTAGATTTCATGCATGGTCCGATCACCAATGTTGGAACTGATGGATGACCTGAGATGGCTCCACCCATTGGAGTCCCACTCTCCCACCTGCCGGAAATGCTCTTGTTCATTCCCCACAAAGTGCCGTGCAACTGCAACCACACCTTCTTCTTGCATCCCTTCGATCTGCTGAGCTCCACCCACGCCTTGGAGATAGGGGTCAGCACCAAAACTTTCCCAGTTCCTGCCTCCCTGGGCTTTGGACCCAAGGGGACCAACTGCAGGTGCCAAAGCAATATGCACGTTCTTCTCTCTGAACTCTCTGCCAAGAGCCTTGCCTTTGAGCTTCATCAAGTTCCTGTTGAAAGTGCTTCCTGAGGCCAAGCCCGAGGGGAAGTGGGTCACAAAGTCGGTGAACCGTACGCCATTGGGCCCATCTTGTAAGCAGAGACTCGGGATACCCAACCTGGGCACTGAGCCTGTGTTTCCCACACAAGGGCCCGAGCCCCATCCGGTTCCTGTGGTGATGTTGACTTTCTCGGGCACAGACATTTTCTCCACGAGCTTGCGCACCTTCTGGTACGCCTTCTGCCACGCTCCTTCAATGCGTCCTCCCAAAGCTGTTTGTTAGATTAAGTTACACGGAAAAAGGTCTTATATACATACGACTTGGATAGTAAGGAGTCAGCCAATAATACTCCAGTACGTCATTTTCGGCCACGTACAAAAGAGGCGTTTCCTCGTGGAAGCCTCTCTTTCTGAGCTCGTGCCGTGTCTCGTTGGCAGTATAGTCTAGATGTTCCAGGATATCACCAACTTTCAACAGCATGGCCATGCTGGCGAAGCAAAGCACATGGAGAAGGAAATGTGTTCTCATTGAGTTTGCTGTTTCTTCTTGTTTCCCAACTTCGTATTTGAGCACCAATCGGTTTTGCAAGGGGTTTGCCAAATTTGAGTTGCAGAGGGATCCAATGGACTAAATATGATGCGACCATTTGCAGCCTCATTTGTGCTTCGCAGCCACAAAGCTCGCACCGCGCTCACTCGCTCGCCCCTACAATGCACTGATATTCATACAATGCACTGATTTCAGCCATGCCGCTATTATTGAAAGCCTTCGACCTGAACCTGCACAGCAGTGATGACGTTAGGTGCAAGACCATTGATTGGAGATGAATCAAAATCTAGCCTTGTCATGGTACTGGAACTGCGTAGAGTCGAGTTCGACCCATTGTTGTGTTGGTGTATCATGGGGGACAGTAGCTGTCTGACCATGGGAGGTAGCTTGGGCTGACTCAAAGAATGGTTGCACAAGTTTTGGTTCGGGAGGAGTGGCTTGACGGGCTTGTGGCCTGCTTTGATTGAGGGACTGGACGGCCCACTGAGCAGCAGGTTCTCCGAAGCCACGGCCGGTTGTGTGTAGTTGGCTGATGTTGAAGATGCTGTAGTCATAACACTGCTATGCTTTCTGCTGCTGATCGTGAGTTCTAGATCCTGGATTGACAACAGCGAGATAGAGTCCAATACGTCTCCGGTGGATTTAGAATATGCATGGCCTCTTCTTGGTTTTTCTGGAGTTTTGGGAAGGTTCTTCTGACCATCCCCATGGTTTGGTAATTGTACTGCATTGCCATTTTCAGACCGCAATTTTAGGGCTTTGGTCATGGGTTCCACAGCAAAAACATCCAGGCTTTTGGCTGAAAGCAGCATGAACTTTTCATACTGTTTCCTAGCGGACTCTGGATCAAGCAACATAGCACTTTCAAAGTAGCCCGGGCGCGAGTCGTCAATCTTTATAAGGTTTTTAGGCTTGACTCCGTTGAACAAGTTGAAAAGTTCAATCCGGTATGTCTTGGGTAGCTTGTTGCTGGAAATGAAGATATTGTTTAGCTTTGAGTTTTTGCCGGACACCTGTTTGAGGAGTGGAACAAGCAGAGACATGTCAGAAAGCTTGTTTCTGCGCAAGTCGATTTTCTCTATCAGACATAGGTTTTCGAGTCCTTCTAGATTGTCAAGCTTGTTATTGTTGAAATTGATGGTGACAAGGTGGTTCATGTTTGCAGGAAGGTTTTTCAAGGAGGTGATGTAATTGTCCGAAAAGTTGAGGTACTTCATGTTACGTAGCTGCTCGAGCCCAAGCGGAACCTCCTCCAATAGATTGTTCGACAAGTTCAACTTGACGAGGTTGACTAAAGGTTTGAACACAAGGGGCTGAATGTGGGTGATGGAGCCCTCGGTGACCGTGAGCTGCTTCAAATGAAACCACTTGTTGTCCAGCAACGTATTATAGTCCGATTCGGGGGCCTCAAACTCGTGATTGGACTCGTAGAAGTCTTTGCGGATGTTAGGCGTGGATGCAGAGGTTGCAGAGGCGGTCATGGCTCTGCGTCGGTGTTGGGTCAAAAAAGTAGGCAATTGCAGGTCGAGAGTATGGTTTTCGATGGCTTTTTTACTCTGGCGCCCCATATTGAAGGACGACCGTCCGTTCTCGTCGTCATGAACAAGAGAAATGATGATCTCAGCAAGGTCGGAGACCTTTGTATTCCTAACAATCAAGATGCGTAAGCGTTCGCTCAATTGGTGCCATCCAAAGACCTCGTTAGGTTCATATTCCACTAGCTCAAGCACCTGGAGGTTCTTGAACATCTTAAGAGGCACGGAGGTATCACACGGGTACTCCTCATAGCCACTGATACTATTGACCTTGGTGTGAGGGCTCAATATCAAACACGGGATTTTCGTAAAGGACAGGTACAAGTATTTCACGTCCTTTTGGATGACCCGTGGGTCCTTACTGAAGGAAAACGACATCCAGTACACGGAAGCACTAGACACCATGGACTTCATGGAGTTGATGGAGGTGATGGACTTGGCATCACTCTCGAAGTTGCGCTGAGACCGGGCGTTGTTGGCCATGAAAGATATGAAAGTGGGCTCATGGTTTGGGTTGTCAAGCTTCACATTCAAAGGCCCCACGTCCACATCCATGGCCGAGTTCTCAATGCGCTCCAAGATGTAGTAGAGGTGGTGGGTAGTGAGGCTTGGTCTCAAAGGTTTGACCTTGGTGGAGCTCCGGACCTTGGAGTAGCAAAGAAGCCCGTTGGCCAAGGCCTCCTCGTTGCGCCGGATATAAGTGGCTAGCCGTTGGACGTAGACATCGCCCTCCATGGAAGAGCCATTGTCAAAAGCACCCATGGACGGTTGTGGTTGATAAGGCTATAAGGCTGCAGGAATCCAAGCACGATCTGGGAAAACAGAGATGTGTATGGCGGGCGAGTCGTATATTATGCACGATGGGAAGGGACGGAGGAACAATGGCTCAAGGTGGCTCTTGTTATTGTTTTGGCCCTGGCCTGCGCGCACTGCCGTTCCACTGTTGTCTCAGCCTATTTTCCTCACACCTGCCCATGAAATTGGAGGGTTCATGGGCACTTGAAAATTGTCCTACTTGATTTTATTACATGTTTTGACTTCTTTTACTCTTTTTCTACTTTCACCTTTCTTACATTACTACTTTAATAGGCTGCCTTTTTTTTTTTTGAAATTTACAGTGTATTCATTACTGCTCTCCAGGCTGAGAGTGTGTGGCTTATTGGCCGATTCGCGAGAAACCTTCTCCTTCCACAGCCTGCACTGCGAATGCTAGATATATATGTATATATATAAATGTAAGTGAGATGTGAGTGAGGGTACAGTGTTTCTCAAAACTATTCAAACCGGGCGGCGAAATTTTTGGAACCAAGAAGACAGAATGGTTCAAACCACACTAGCAAAATTAGACAAACCAATAATTCAAAAAGTTTCGTACCCCTTCCACTTCAGTTCCGTCCGTTCTAGCCCTTCACTGGTACTGCAAGACTGCCAAATGTAGTACGTATATGGCAATCCACCAGATTTAAGATTTCAGAACATTGAATTCTAATGAAAATTGGTGTTAAACATTACGCCATTTGGTTTGAAAGACTGTGCAAAGGGGTATGAAACTTTTTGAACCATTGGTTTGTTTAATTTTGCTAGTGTGGTCTAAATCGTTTTGCTGCGCTCGTTTGAATAGTTTTGAAAAACACTGTATAGCACAGCCAAGAGGTCACAATACCTAGAATGTCTTGCTGAAATTGCTACTACCTGTATACACTTCTAGTCTTCTTTCTTTTTATGTCTTTTCTGTCTTTTCTGTCTTTTGTCTTTTTTGTCTTTTTTGTCTTTTTTGTCTTTTTTGTCTTGTCTCGTAGGCCTATGGACCTGAGGTGTGGGCCGAGTGCTCACGCTCACGCTCACTCCTGCAGATACCGCGAGGTTCTCAAGTCCACGTCAATACTCACGACGTAGCACCTCTCTAACCCAAGGCTCCAAATGAACTTACGCCAACAAATCACCCAGTTCTTGAGCTTGGCCTACGTCTTCACCTCGGCCTTTGTGGCCTGGAAAACTTTGGGCGTCATTGCCTACTCCCACTCGCCCATTGTTGTTGTCTTGTCTGGCTCCATGGAACCGGCCTTCCAGAGAGGAGACATTTTGTTTCTTTGGAACAGAGACCTGAGTGCCCGTGTGGGTGACGTGGTGGTGTACGAAATCAAGGGCAAGTCCATTCCGATTGTCCACCGTGTGGTGAGAGAGCATCATAATGCTGACAAGCAGCTCTTACTCACCAAGGGTGACAATAACGTCCAGGATGACCTTCTGCTTTACTCGCGCAGACAGAACTATTTGAATCAAAAAAATGACTTGGTGGGCACCGTCAAGGGTTACTTCCCTAAACTTGGATACGTGACCATTCTTCTCACTGAGAACGTGTACTTTAAGTATGCTTTAGTGGGGTTCTTGGCTCTCTCTGCAGGGTTGGGCGGAGAGTCGTGAATATTCAATAAATACGTATAATGAATACCAGAATCTTTAGAGAGTTTAGAGAGTATGTAGATAGTGTCTGTCTCTGTGTGTCTGTCTCTGTAGTATTTAAAAAAAAAAAAAGAAGAATAAGATAAGATGTAACTGGCGAGAGATTGGTGTCAGAGATTGTAGGAGGGGTAGTGAGAGTTTGGAGTGCCAAAAAAGACAGTGCCTTCAGCCAGATTCGAACTGACGATCTCCTCATTACTAGTGAGGTGCCTTACCAACTTGGCCATAAAGGCTTCTGTTACAACTGTTAGACTTGAGATTTACCTAATCTCGATACAGGATATGACGCATCACGTGCGTCCGAATACGAACATTCCTCTTTCCAGAGTTGC
>NKZO01001557.1:0-10538 GCA_002370185.1 Metschnikowia sp. 01-655c1
GGGAAAGGTTCCATGTCAACAGTAAATGAACATGGGTAAGTCGATCCTAACCTCCAAGCATAGCTGTTAATAAAACGATTTTTTGTTCTAAGGAGGGAAAGGGAAACTGGTTAAAATTCCAGTACTTGGATATGGAAAGTACATAATATCTAGTACATAGTATGGATATCGGGGCCGCCTAGTCCACCAGTCGTTGCTAAGTCCTGCGAAAATTATTCACTTTCTATCCTGGTACCTCTGGCTTAACACATTCTGAAAGGGACTGAATTTACATTGTATTTGGTTAAATATATAAGGCATGGTGTTAAAGAATTTTATATGGAACAATACTGAGGATAATACAGTGCTTTAAAAGTGCTTGAAAATAAGCTGTATGTACAAAAAAGTATTAAAAACATTTTGAAATGGGAATGCATTGTACTACAGTGTTTTTCGAAACTATTCAAACCAGCACGGCAAAACAATTCAAACCACACTAGCAGAATTAAACAAACCAATAATTCAAAAAGTTTCGTACCTCTTCCACTTCAGTTCCGTCCGTTTTGACCCTTGACTGGTACTGAAAGACTCTCAAATGTAGTACATACAGTGTTTTTCTAAACCTATCCAAACCAGCGAGAGAAATTCTGTTTTAGAGCATCCAGCTTTTACCCGATTAAGATTCTCCTTGAATATTTGGCCAATTTATGGTGTAGTGGTTTTGGTATTAGTGGAAAGAAGCACGAGACCGGAACTTCAACGGTGGTCACGTGACCTTAAAGATCAGAGCACCTTTAAAAGGCCACCACCAAACCTTTTCAACTACAAAAATATGCATTGTAAAGTCCGGAATTCCAGGATTCCATCAAACCCACTCTTCTTTCCGTACCATGAAAAACCGGTCGTTTGCGTTGGGCCTTTTACTGCTGAGGTAGCCGGGTGTACGGGTGTTTTGGTTTCTCGCCAGAGCCAATTCCGGGGTAGCCCTTGATTGAAACTGCAGACTCCCAAATGTAGTACATATGAGGCAATTCTTCAGATTTAAGATATCAAAATAATGAATTCTAATGAATGTTGGTGTGAAACATTACGCCATTTGGTTTGAAAGACTGTGCAAAGGAGTACAAAACTTTTTGATTGATTGGTTTGTTTAATTTTGCCCCGCTGGTTTGAATAGTTTTGAAAAACACTGTACATACCACTTTATTGTACTACATACCACTACACTGTACACACTACAGTCTACACCACAGTACTCTACAGACGATACACTAAACTATGTACTCTAGGCTCTAAAATATACTCTGCAGTATTTTAGATGGTACTTATGCTGAACTAGACGTTTCGAGACAAGTTTTTTTTTTGGCGAAATCCCATATTTGATGGACTAGTTCATTATTATAGAGCGGTGCACGGGCTCATAACCAATAAAGTAAAGATTCCAACCAGTTCCAAAAAAACAATAATAATAATAATAATAATCTTACCAACCAGTAAAGTTTCATAAATTCACAAATTTATAACTTACAGAAACCCCAGCAATTCCAGAAATTTAAAATATTCCCATACATGCCTTTTTTTGTACCTGTAAACCCGTACACCGTGCACGTGCCTTTTTCTGCTCTGCTGCGCATCTCTTCAGACCCAATGTCTTCTTGACTAGCCAGATACATCACAGCCAGCAAACGACTCGTACAGATTCCCAAATCAATGGCCAGTGTTGTGAAGCGTGCAGGCGAGGCAGAGCCCGAAGTCGCCGCAAAAAAAGCAGCCGTGGGCGCTCCACCCAAGGTCGTGCAGGAACCAGATGTGGGGATCACCCAATACGTCAACAAATCGGCCTTCGGTTTCTTTGGCACCATCAAGCTGCGGTACTCCGATTTCCAAGTGTTTGAGCTTGATCAGGAGGGTCATGTGGTCCATTTGACTGACCGTGGGCCTGTTTTGGGGGCCTCTCTGAAGGAAAAGAGGCAGGAGAAGCGGAAAAAGGCCTTGGAAAATCGGGAGACTTTGGAAAACGTCGATGGTGATAAAGAGACTTTAGTAAGTGGTGCTAAACTGGAATCTGGAGAAGAAGTTAAGAATGTGCAAGTGTCTGAAAATGGTACAGACACGACCGCTCTGCAAAATGTAGGCCTTAAAAATGGAGAAGCTAATGGAGATGCTGAAAAAGGTAATGAAAATGGAGCTGAAAATGGAGCTCAAAATGGGGCTGAAAATGGGGCTGAAAATGGGATTGAAAATGGTGACACTAAAAATGGTCAGGCAGAAGATCCTGTTGCTCAGCTATTCAAAGTCTCACCCGAAAACAGAGCAAGACTCGGTGAACATTTAAGTGGCGAAGAAATCGAGCAAATCGAAAAGGTCGTTGCCGAGGGCGGAAGCATGGAAACTTCCACGCAGTTTCCCGATAAGGCAACCCGGACCCTCTTGCACCAGCTCTTCAGACAAGCGTTCGAAGGGAAGGTGGACACCAGTACCTCCGGAGCCAATACGTTCAAAATCAGTACGAGCAACCCCAAAAACGGACGCAAAAATAACCACGTCAATCACGTGGACGAAAACGGAATCGTCAACTACGGTTTGGGGCCCTACAAAAATTACTTGCATTTTACCGTGTACAAGGAAAACAGGGAGACCATGGAGGTGGCCAACACCATCACCAAGTTCATGCGTATTCCCAATAAATCGGTGAAGTATTCCGGCACAAAGGACCGGAGGGGTGTCACATGCCAACGGTTCTGTATCCATAAGGCCAAAGTGGCACGTGTGACATCATTAAATAAGGCTTTCAAAGGTACCGTGTTAGGTGGGTTTGCATATAGCGACCGGGGCTTGGATTTGGGTGATCTTTCCGGAAACGAGTTTGTCATTGCCATTCGGGATGTACGGGTTGTTGGAGGAGGAGACCTGCAAGATCTTTCTTCGGTGGTGCACCAGAGTTTTTCCGGTCTTCAAAGTACTGGATTCATTAACTACTACGGGCTCCAACGGTTTGGGACGTTTTCCGTATCCACACACGTGCTCGGAATATATCTCTTGCGTGAGGACTGGAAAGGTGCAGTGGAGCTCATTTTGGCTGAGCAGGAACGGGTAGTTCCCGATTCGGTCAATGCCCGTCGGATATGGGCCGAAACAGGCAATGCTGCCGAAGCCCTTAAACATATGCCCCGGAGATGTTCTGCAGAACACGCTGTTTTGACTGTGTTGGCCAAGAATAAGCCCGGAAACCCTTACACCACCGATATGTATTTCCGGGCCATCCTCAACATTCCTCGCAACTTAAGGCTTATCTACGTGCATGCGTACCAATCGTACATCTGGAATTTGGTTGCATCTAAGCGGGTGGAGCTCTTCGGGCTCTCTGTGCAGGAAGGCGATTTAGTATACGCCAAAAGCGATACCGACGAAAGTGGCGAAGTCTTCGAAGAGGATGTGGCTGGTGCAAGCGGAGCAGCCAAAGTGCATGTTGTTACGGCGCAAGATGTGCAGACTGCCAAATACTCCATCTACGATGTGGTGCTTCCGTCGCCCGGGTGTGATGTGCAGTACCCCGGCAACCAGCAGTTGATGCAGGTGTACGAAACTGCCATGAAGAAGGATTCGCTTGATCCCCACAAAATGGCCCGTAAGATCAAAGAATTCAGCTTGGCTGGGTCTTACCGGACCGTGTTGGCACGTGCACGTGACGTGTCTTATGAAATCACCCACTACAAGGAAGATGAAGATAGTGTGCTTTATACGGACCTTGAGATGCTTGAAAAGAGAGATAATGGGGACTTGCAGCAGGATGTTACCGAGTTCCTGCAGAGAGTCATTCCTCCTCCCGAAGGTGCTTCCAAAACAGCAGTCATCTTGAGGATGAAGTTGGGCGTGAGCAGTTATGCCACCATGGCGTTGCGGGAGTTTATGAAGGCTGATACCTTGGACAATAAGGAAGTTTAAATTAGTACAGACAATATTTAGATATTTACTTGAAGAGGTGTGTTATGGGCAACGCACGACTCCTGTATTTATAGTCTATGCTACTCAAACAGAAACGAAGGGTGGAACTAATGCATAATATCATTGACTACATTTGAATATCAGTAATAATGAGTAGTTGATGCTATGGGAAGACTTTGAGTTCCAGATAGTTGGGTTGTATATGCAGGAAAATGTCTTGACTCAACTTTTCTCCTCCTTTAATCGTGTTTCAAACTACTTTTGGGGATCACCTCTTAATATTCGGGGTCAGTTCTGTATTTCGGATTTCGTGGGTTGAAAGGACAAACATGTTATGATTTCTTGAGGTAGGAGTGCTTCCGTGTTAGTAATTGGGCATGAACTGACCATAAAGAGTGAAAAAAGGAGTCTGGAAAATGAAAAATTCAATGAGAAATTGATTCAGAAGTGTTGAGAGATGAAAATTTTAAATAGAATGAAGTTTTTCTTATAGACAATTTTCATTCACCCATTGGTCTTTTTGTGACTACTGTGCATTGAAAGAGTCAACCTCTTATTATTCCTTAGTGAATTCTGATAAGTAGCTCCATTTTATTTTCTCTCTAAAGATGAAGAAACCAAGATCAGATCAACGTTGAAAACTTAGAAATATTACTGAAGCCCATTGTTTACGAATTTTTAAGCTGTGTTTCTGTCAACAAACGGAGTCAAGGTACTACGTAGTGTGTTGTCTACAGGCCAGTGGTATACTATGTGCAGGACATAGAAGTGAAGAGAATCCGTCCAGGTCTTAAGTAAACATCAGTACCACTACACTAGTTAATATTGGTGGGTCTGCTGTCAGGAGACATCTTGGTAGTCCTCCCCCAGTTGATATATATTTCAGTTACTCTTATAGAATAGCGGGAGCTTGTCCTTTTATATTGGGGTGAGCCTTCACATGACTAAAGTCACGTGAGTGGCTGAGGTCTCGGAGAATCAGCAAGAGCTGTTTTCTCAACACGGAATTGGACAAGCCTCAAGGTTCCTGGAAGCCTCAAGGTTCCGAGAAACGCATGAGTGCAGACTAGTATTGTATCCAGGTCTTGTCGTTAGGAGTAGTCAGGTTTGACTTTAGACAATCGCCAAGTCCACACCCAAAAACAAGGAGTCCAAGGAATCCCAAGTATGTACAGTGTTTTTCAAAACTATTCAAACGAGCTCGGCAAAACGATTCAAACCACACTAGCAAAATTAAACAAACCGATAAGTCAAAAAGTTTCGTACTTATGATTAAAAAATTGCTAAGGATCAAGGGTTTGAATTAAACTGTTTCTGTGAAGTCTTTACTGAATATTAAAAACAGTAACTTTTTGAATTATTGGTTTGTTCAATTTTGCTAGTGTGGTCTGAAAAATTTTGCTGCGCTGATTTGAATAGATTTGAAAAACACTGTATATATAAAGGGGATTTCGCGCTAGGTTGAGCGGTATCACAAGCAACCAGAATATCACGAATCTCCTAGTACAAATCTGTAGCACAACTAAAAACGAGAAGAATGAACAAAGACATAGTCGTTCCGGATTATGGACCCAAGAGCGGTAAACTTCAACACACAGTGTGTTGTATACAGGCCAGTGCTATACTATGTGGAGGTCATAGACAAGTGGATACAACTATCAAACATGACTGGTCCCATCTTAAGACTTCGGCCTGGTAAGGTACAACTTATATATTCCTATATAAGAATATATACTAAAACATATGTTGAAATTATTGCTACGTTTGATTTTATGGCTGACCTTAAACTGCATCGCTTATTGTCTATGAAGGGACGTACCGCGAAACGGGAATTGAACACCAAAGATTCACCTGCTCGTGTTGCTTCGGAATCGAAAATCAACTGCCTGAGGTATACCAAGATGCCTCCAAGAGCCAGACCCACCAAAAGACCTCGTATTGATAATACTTCAATGAGCACTGACAACCCTTCTCCTCCGCCTTCTGAAGTAAACACTTCAGGGCAAGTGTCTACATATCTTGATGAGACTCTGAGGTCAATGTTTTATAGTATGAATTATTCACCAGAAGTTACCCTTTGGTTAATTACTGGTCCTCCTGGTGCTGGAACTGTCGTTGTGGATCTGACGTTAACAAATCAAATTTTTATTATTCTTCTTAAATTTATACAATAAACTTCTCATTTTTCAATCCTTCTTTAAATACATTATATGATCATAGCTATATAATAAAATTTTATATTACAGAATCCGACTGTACATTTAGACAGAAATTTCAGTCTAACCTCGGTGAACCAGTCTGTAGCGATATATACAACTGCCCACGGTCTTTAACTAAGATGTGATTAACCGTTTTCACCTTTTTATTTATAGCAATTAAACTACATATTGCCTATATAAAAATTACTCTGTAATAGATTATAAATTCAAATAGAAGATAATTATTCTATACCCCACAGTATGCCGGGTGATTATTGATATATCGTAAATAACTGTTAGTTAGTTGTTTGATATTTTTCATTGATATTTTAACTTTATTGTTATTTTATAACTGATAAATCTTATACTTATAAATTTATATCTCTTTATATATATAAAAGATGATATATAAGATAAATTTAAAAGTATTGTATAGATTTATAGAAAGCCGTATGCAGTGAAAGTTGCACGTACGGTTTGGGAAGGGCTCTTTTATTTAGTTAGATAAATTTGCTCTGACTTAGAGTTAATTTTAACTAGACTTGCAGAGTATCACACATTCAGTGAATTACCTGTATTAATAGCACCAGTTAAATAATAAATGGAAATATTTATATAACAATTTATGCCAATCTGCTGGCCGAAGGCGGGCTATATTTCAGGCGGATGGAGAATAAAAAATAGCATTTAGAACAATATTAACAGCTTGTTCAAGTATGGTATTTTTATATCTTTATATGCTGATATTAAAGTTTTCAAAAAATAAATCATATTTATTAAATTTGTATGATTAATAGAAATGTAGACCTGTTAGTTAGGGGTGTATTGTGGGTCTACGTCTTTGATCTATTCGAAATGTAGAGTCTTTATCAACTACCTCTTTATGTTCCTCTTCTTCACAATAAAGTCAGTCAAGTAATCAGCTTTTTCTCCAATGAGTGCTGGCTCTTATTTGTATTTTGCAATTATTGTATTCAGCCAAGCTGTAATTTTTCTTCGTATGACATTTTCTGGTATCGTCACTTTTTCAATTCAACAGTCTTAATCAGTAGTAATTGAGATATTCATAGGAATAGTTGTCTCGCCGTCCTCTCACCCCATGAGACTCGTAATTGTTGTGGACAAAAACCAATACTACGTGTGCAATGGTTATGAGTTTGTTCTAATTTGGGTTCTAGCAGGATTTTTGGCCTCCGAAAAAGTCATAGATTTTGTATAAAACTATTCGGCGTAGGGCTGGTGTCAAGTCCGTTTTCGATTTTGCGTCTTTGAGGTAATCCAATTCTTATACCCGGTATAGAAATCTACCTTAGTGAATAGTCCCAGCAAGTAGTAACAAATACGCACCGCTCAAAGTGATTTAAGTGTCACAGTATCAAGTTAATTTTACCTCCCAGCCACTTCTAGTTCTACTGACTACTCTACACTGACTTCTTTTTCTTTTTTTTTCTAAGCAACTATTAGCAACTATTAGCGACATTTTTTTTTCTGGTCCAATGTCAGTAGCTCTCCTGTACGTGTAACCATTTACTAAGATAGCAGATTCTAGTGGAGTATTTTGAAAGGCAGTCGCTTCTTTTAATTCAGGATGGACTTAGTTGTATCTTTCACAATCCCGTCCAGCTGGCCAAGGTTCATTACACGATGTAACAATCCCACTTCTAAGGGTTCATTACATCTTCACAATCCAGAGGCTTGCATGGGGTTCATTACCGGATACTTTCAGTCCCTCACTCATCGCAAAGTAAGCAATTGCTTTTGCTCAATATCTCACTTTCATCCGCTATAATAGTTAGTAGTCATAAGTATTTGATCACCACCCCCATTTTCCCAGTCTTTTCTTTTTTTATTTTTTTTTTCTTTTGTTTTTTGTTCTTTAACAATAAAGATAGTCAGTCTTCATCGCATTCATTATAGTCAGTCAGTCAATGTCAGTCAATGTCAGTCATCACTGTCAGTCATAGTCAGTCAATGTCAGTCAGATTCAGTAGGCATGGCAGTCTCATTGTCTTCTCACTCCGTGGGACTCATAAATGTGTGTCACGAAGCGCAGTGTCACTTGAGTATAAGTGAGTTGCAACAGTTCGCGCGCACGGCTCACTGTCTTGTAGAGCGCATTGAGACGGTCCATTTTTTGCAGCAATACCTCATGGGCCCGCAAATGGAGACACTCGTCTAAGAAGTGCTTCTGGGTTTCAAGACCAGCACAGCCAATCATTTCCTTGAGTTGATTGGGGGTAAGTGGCCCGGAGTCGAGTGCTTGCATCACTACCTTGTGGAATTGGTCCATGTACTTCTGCTTGATAGCACAAGCATTAGTGTGGCCTTGGATCACATTTTTAAGACTCACAGAGAAACCATTCTTGATCTTCTGAATGCTTTTGTTAGCACTGTGGTCCATCTTTTCCATTGTGTCCAAGTCCTCCATCATTGCACAGAGTCTGTGCTCGTAGTCATCATAATTGTCACAGTCTGCATTGTCTGCAGCCATTTCAAGGCATATCTTCACAAACTCTTTGCCAGTAGATTGGATATTCTCAAGGAGGCATTTAAGATACTCCTCAATCCTGTCATGGATATTGAACTGGGCCAAGAACTTCTTCTTGCACTGGCTCATCAAGGTATCTTGTGCTCTCACCACAGTTTGTAGGTGCGAAAGCTGACTAGTACAGGGTTCCAGTACAATCAGCGACAGATCTTGAGCAAAGTCATTCTGGGAAACTCCAACAAAGACAGGACACAGCTTGCCAATATCTGTATTGGTGATCTCCTTGAATCTCTTGGACTCTTGTTTGTCCACACTCACCACAAGTCTCAAGTAAGCCAAGTACTCGTTGAGTTTGTTCTCGCATTCGCTTCTGCTGAGAATTGTCACATCAACAATAAGGCTTTGCAACTCGAAGGTGTTTTTGTTAAGGTGTGGAACCAAAACAGCTTCCAAGTTGAGCTCAATCCATAATTTGCTCTTTGGCTTTTGAAGCCAGCTGTCCATCTGAGTCTCGCAGACTTGTTGGACTGGAGCAGCAATAACAGACACAATGTTCTTGACAATAGAGAGAGGAGTCTTGGTGGTCTTTTGAGGAGTGGCCTTTTGAGTAGTTGCTTTAGGAATCTTGGCCTTAGGAATCGTGTTGATGGCTTCGAATTTGCTAAGATCCAATTTCCGTGGTTCAACCTTGACCTTTTCCTCGGTCTCCTTGACATTGAACTTTGAGAGGTCCAACTTCTTAGGAGCCACTTTGAACTTCTCCTCAATATCCTTGACATTGAACTTCGAAAGGTCCAATTTCTTTGGGGCAGGTCTTCCTTTTGACTCTAGCTCCTTCATCATAAACTTGGAGAGATCCAATTTGTTGGGAGCTACGCTGATCTGTTCCTCGATCTCCTTTGCATTGTACTTTGAAAGGTCCAACTTCTTAGGAAGTGCTCTGGCCTTTGCTTGTGGTTCTTTGGCCATAAACTTGGAGAGATCCAACTTCCTAATAGGAACACCCGTTACTTTTGAAACAGGCTCTTTTGGATCAAACTTGCCTACAAGAAACTCAGACTTGACCTTCAAAGCAATCTTGATATCAGCTGGGATCTGGGTATGGCGCACCTCATTTTCTTTGGTGGCTCTCTTAAGTAAAGCTGCTTTTCGGCTAGCTATTCCTGATTGGCTTTTCCCGGAGGTGAACGTAATTAAAGCATTGGAGTCTTCAACATTTACCTTGGCCCGGGGAATCTTGGGAATGACTTCTTCAATCTCAGCTATGATCTGATCACCATGGTCTGAGATTTGAGCCTCGATCGCAGCCTCAATCTCAGCCTCTGCGATAATTTCAGATTCTGTGACAGCTTTAGCTTCTGTAACAATTTCTGCCTTGTCTGAGACCAATGTAGCAATGGCATTTGGAGTGAGTGTCAGCTTAGCTGAGCTTTTCTTTGAAGAAACTGCTTCCTGAACTTGAACTTCTTGAACTTGAGACTTTTGGGAGGGACCTCCTGGAACATGATTTGCCCAGGGATTCTCCGTAATGCTTTCCCAAGGATTCTCAACGGGGAGTTGAAAAGTAGAAACATCCGGAGTAGGTGTTTTCCAAGTGGAATGATTTGAGACTGGGTCCTCAAAGACTGGGACTTTGACTTTTGTGACTTTGACTTCGGGGTATTTGACTGGGGTTTTGACTGATGGAGTTCTGGTAATTGGAACTCTGACTTCTTCAAACTTTTGAGCTCTGACTGGGGCTCTGACTTCTGGGTTTCTGGCAACCGGAGCTTTGACTGGAGCTCTTGCCACTTCCCTGACTTGTTTTGGTACATTTTGATTGATATCCACCTTCTGACTTAGCCTTTGCTGTGGCCTTTGCTGTGGCTGGTCAAGCTTCAAAAATGGATGTCTCTCCACAATTTCAGCTCTGATTTTTCCAGGCTTAG
>NKZO01001561.1:9960-32479 GCA_002370185.1 Metschnikowia sp. 01-655c1
ATATATATATATATATATATATATATATATGCCCTATCCTAGGGATGTAAGGGTTTCTAGGGGTATTTAAATGGCCTGGAAGAAGGTTGGCAAAAGTGTATTCACGTAGGCAGCATTTTTGAACCCCTTCAAGCCATCAACCACTAAGAAACATCACTGGATCATTAAGAAACATCACTGAGTGACCATGAAACATCAATGGGTGACCATGAAACACCACTATATACAGTACCTCCATTTTAATACTTCACCATTGGAGAGCTTCATCAATGCAATTATTCACGATGTCCCATCGATGGAATTCCCAAGCCATTCACTCAATTCATCATTCAAAATAAACCCGGCCACGTTGCTTCCAGTATACTTGACCTGGTCTCCACGGTCTAGCACTGCATACAAGTACTCAAATGCCTCTTTTGTTTCTTCATTGGCTCCCACGAGTTCCATGGACTGCACACTGGCGTCCTTGCCGATTTGAAACGTTAGCAGGAAATTGTGCTTGGGATGTGTGAAAATGTGGCTGAATTTGGGCGTGCTCCCGTACCTCCAGTCCCATTCCATGAGCTGCTGAGCAGTATGGTGGATTTCTTCGGGGAGCTGAACATCTTTGTCGATAAAAAGATGGGGTAATTCAGACGGGGCGTTTCCTAATTCGGAAACATCTTTTTTCCCTTTAATTTTCCTAAATTCTTCCCTGACTAGCCTCATAAACTCCTCGTTTGGAAGGTGTACATTGGTCACCGGGGACTTTACAGACGAAACAGCCGACGTGGACTGCACACAGCCCAAGGCTTCTTCTTCCCGGTGCAAGAGTTGCCGTAAAACATCTAGTTTCAGATTTAGAAGCATTGTGCCGTGGTGGTACGACTTTCCCTTGGAGAGCTTATATGCAGACCCAGACACTTTAAAAGCACCCTTTTCCGTGACTATATCGCCCCGGTCATTCACAAGGAGCTTTTTTTCCGGTCCCAAGGCCGCGTTAACGGTCCTGCAGATGAGCTCCGCAAACCAAAACCGGTCGAACTTGTCCTTGGTGGTCATGTAGGAGAAGTTGACGTTTCCTGGGTCGTGCACGACCGTGCCTCCGCCCGACCGGCGCCGGAGCAACGGAACCCGGAGCAGCTGGAGTGCAGGCAAATTGACCTCTTTCCAAGGGTTCTGATTTTTCCCAATTACCACGCATGGCGAGTTCGTGTAGAATAATAGCCGGTCACTGGAAACATGCTTCTGTGCAGGCATCCGGTTATAAACGTAGTCTTCGATGGCCAAGTTAAGGTACGGGTTACGAAGCCCGGACGTTAGCATTGCCGTTTCGGGAAGTTCACAGAATTCCTTGAATTCTATTGGCCAATGGGCTCGTTGCCGAAGCGCCTGGATTTGGGGAGATTCCTGGTAGTGCTGGAAATCCTGCAAATTGAAGAGATCGTCATCTGCAGGAGTGAGTTCGTTCTCAAACGGCACCTGGGTGAATGTCCGCTTTGGAACCCGTGTTCGTAGCAACCGAAGCATGGATTTTAGATGTGTTTCAGATGTGTTTCAGATATGTTTCAGGTGTGTTTCATCGCATATGATGCGGTGTACGGGTTTTAGGTCCCTGGTGTACAGGTCTACTCTTTTGGTGTACGGATCTAGACCTCACGTACATCTATCAACCTCATCACTTAATTACTACACATGGATCGTACGTTATCGTTTGAGGAACACCTCTTAAAACGGAGCTATACGCATGACGCCCAGATCCAAGCGCTCCTAACCACGCGTTACCGGGGTGTCGATGAAGGTACTGAGCCGTATCTTGCTCTTGTTCCCACTGTGGCAGACACTACCACGCCCAAAGCAGACACCAGCAATGCTGACTTTTTCAAAAACCATTCCCGGAAGCCAACGACGGCCCGGAGACTAAATACGAGGACTTCCATGAAAATCTACGTCAAAAGTACCCTAGCCAAGCAACAAAAAGCATTTAAAACGGTCCAGCAGGCCCGGAAAAAGGGCTATGCAGTTAATATAGACAAATTGATGCAGAAATACGAAATCCCGAAGTTTGAAACGTTTGTGGGGCTCCATGGGATGTGGTGTTCGTATATGCAGGACCTTCTATTTGGGGAGCAGAAAAACCCAAATTTAAACATGGTCTTGCCCAGACTCTCCACTGCAGACTATAACGGGTGTCTATTGACAGTTCTCGAGTCACGTGACCGCAATCTTGTTGGTATGCAGGGAATAGTGGTGCATGATCTGCAGTACACGTTTATTTTGGTTGTCCGGCCCAAGGAAAATACCGGCCGGACACTTTCTGCGGCCGAGGAAGTGGGTGGGATGCGTGTAGTGGCCAAAGTAGGCACTCTTTTTGGGTTCGACGTGCCTGTGAACGACCAGGACTGGATAGGGTTCACGATCTTGGGCCTGAGGTTTCAGCTTAGAGCCGTTGACCGGTCGGCCAAGAAATTCAAGAGTCATAATGTGGATAGGATATGTTAGAGTAAAGGTTTAGGGTTGGTACTGTATGGAAGCGTCTGGTCACGTGACACGTAGTTCAGAACGTATGCTTTTCCCACGAACAGTCAGAAAGAGAGTATATAAAGTGACATCTAGCTTTAATCTAAGAATCAGCAGTGTTAAGTTTTAAAGCTGGATGTATTTTTGTTGACTGGATCAAAATACTTGAATCAATATGTGGGCACTGCATATAAGCCCGGGAAATCAAGTACGCAAAGTAGGGAACAAATTGGGACCAGAGATGAATACTCGAGCATTTAAAGCAGACCATATAGATATTAACCAAGCTTGTAGGTCTTTGGATATTAATACTTTGAGAATAAAAACGATCCTTACTTTTGTCCTGCACATAGTGTATCTATTTTATACTTTTACAGTCATCCTCTAACTATGGATACATCATCTCTATAATAACCTAAGAAAATACTATAAATAGCTAATACAGTCATAGGAATTATCATTCAATTACTTTCATGAATAAATTCAGATGTATACTTATTAGATCTAGGATTATTATAGAAAGTTAAATATAATACCCTTAAAGAATAAATAGCTGTCAATGTTGCAAAAGCTGTAAGTTTTTCAAAAAAAAAAAAAATATGCATTATATGGTGCTGTTATGTTCTTTAATACGTATGTTACCTAAACTTGTATTCGTTGATGGTTCCTCAAGAGAGGAACCGGAGTGGCTTATATAACTTTGAGAGAAAGGTGTTACCCGAAAAACTCTCCACTAGAACAAAGGTAAGACTTGTTCGAGAATATTCCAAAAGAACCACCGATGCCAGAAGTGCCGAGACGGCCGAACGCCGTGATACGGCGTTTGCCGTGGCCAACGTTGAGATCGGACATAGTAGGCTTCATAATGATCTCTACAGGTAATGTCCTACCTATAGTGTATCTAATAGTTGCCCTCGAGGCGATATATGATTGAACCCTCAAAATAAAAAAGTATGTATAAGAGTAAATCCATTGAAACATATAATAAAGTTAACAATTACCGACTGTGCATTAAGGATCATTTCAGATAGTGAAAGTATTAAAATCTTAAAGTATTGCCAGAAGGTAAGAATAAAGTAGTTTCCAACTACTAAGAAATAAAATTAAATTTTAGATTAAAGTACCGCAAGAGATTCTATATCTTTTAAATTAAAATGATAAGTAGCTAAAATTAAACCTATATTAATTTTATATCCATTATTCATTATTCAAATAGCTTGAGCTAAAGAAGATAAATAAGCATCAAAATTAGAAGGTAAAATGTTTAATGGAAATGATGTATTTATTTCATTTATATATCATGGAGTTAATTTAACTATAATCTTTAAAAGATTTAATACTTAAAAACATCAGATATATTCATATAATATAGCGGGTTACCCCGTCAATATCTCATATTTATTCACTATGGTTATTTGAAGTCCAACCTATAATTGAGTCAAATTAAAACCAATGTGTATCCCAATTACAGATAGGATATGATGGGAGGAAAGAAATTGGGAAGGTAGGAAGTTAGGAAGGAGAGAAAATGGGAAACTATCATGTACTGTTCGGAGAGCAATTCTAAGAAGAATAAATAATCATCATTTTTATATGCTTGACTCTACGTTTCCTAGTTTTTTCTACTTTTACAAGTCCTACGGTGAATAAAACTGATTGCTATGAAACAAGTGAAGAAATATACCACAACGGCGCACTTTAAATATATAGTAACTATGCATTGGTATTCTATCTAAATTACCAGTTTTTCCCACAGGATTTGAAGAGCCATGAAGATGTAAAGCTATTAGATTAGTATTATATTTTCTTATTTATTAAGATTATAATGCAACATTATTGAAAACAGGCCAAATTTATATGTTAAGTAAATAGACCGTGGGTGTCAGATCCACCGTAGGTATTCCCACGTATTGAGGTATTATTAAGCCTCTCCGCCTGATATCTACCAGCCATCTACCAGCCACCTACCAGCCCCCTTATTTTTAGTTATATATGCAACCCTGATTCCTCTCATGGGGAGTCATGAACGAATACGGATAATTTAGTACTGAACGTTACAACAGGAATCTAACATTATGTATGAATGTACTAAATAGTGTATTATAATGAATGTAATACACGTAAGAATGTACTAGTATGAATGTACTATAGGTATGAATGTACTATAATGAATGTATTATAGGTATGAATGTATTATAGGTATGAATGTATTGTAGCTATGTATGTACCATGTATATATTACTATGGGTGTCGGATCATGGTCAGTATTTAGAGGTCACCTAGTCAACCAGTTTCCCTAAATCCGACCCGAAAACTCTTCCAATCCTGATACCTCGAATTTATTACATTTCATCCTGGTACTTTGGCTCTAACATTTTAACCAAGAACTTAGGGTCTTTTACTCCATCCTGGTGCTTTTACCAAGGTGGCTGAGGAGATGGCCTTATGGAGTGGCCATTGCTAGATCAGATGGCGTAGGCTTCATGATACCTCTTGTTATGTTCTTTAATACATTTATGCCTAAGTAATACTTTGCTCGTTGATGGTTCCTCAAGAGAGGAACCGTAGTGGCTTATATAACTTTGAGAGAAACATGTTACCCGAAAAGCTCTCCACTAGAACAATGGGCCATTGCAGAATCCACTAAGATGGCCATTGTACGAAGTACTATGATGGCTGTGATACAAAAGTTGCTGCCATCATAGTACTTCATCATAGTACCCCATCTAGTACTCCATCATAGAACTCCATCATTGTACTCTATAATATTACTCCATCATTGTACTCCATAATATTACTCCATCATAGAAATCCATCATAGAAATCCATCACAGAAATCCATCATAGAAATCCATCATAGAAATCCATCATAGAAATCCATCATAGTACTTCGTACAATGATGGACTATGCGAGACTTTATGCCAACTCTCAACATATACTTCGCGCAACACAAATTGTAGCCTCCAGAGTGAGACTCAAATCGCCAGTCCCAATCCAACACCCCAGAGGTAATTTGGTCACCAAAAATTTCAAAAAAAATAATATTTCAAAAAAGGATCAGTTGGGGAAGATCTAGACGACGAAATGCAGTTTATTTAGGTTTTAGAAAAATTTTCCTTTTGTGTTTATTGTTACTTCTGTGGTACTTTGTTACTGGTACTTTGTTACTGGTACTTGTTAGTGTATTTTGTTAGTGTCATTTGTTACTTGTTGGCTTTATGTGTGCGAATTTAGAAGGTGGTGTTGCGAATGGTGTTGCGAATGTGTTGAGAATGAAGTTCAGAAACTACTCAGTGGTGCGCAGTATTGACGTGAGGGGGTGAGGGTGAGGGGTGAGGGTTGGGTCCAGAAGAGTGAAAGAGTGAGAAGAGACTCGTCAGTGGCGCACATAAAGTGCGCATTCCCTTCTTTCGTGATTATCTCCTTAAGAAGGTACAGAAAATACATTGTCTTTATGGAAATGTCATTGGCCAATGGACCATGAAGAGTGACCAAAAACATGCAAAGTCATGGATTAAAGATTAGGAACTCTTAGTTCTGGATCCTACTTTCTGAATTAGTTTCTGAATAGTACTTCTAGAATATTGTTCTGATTTAGTTTCTGAATATTGGTTCAAATACCAGTTTCGGTCATGGTCTTTAATACATGTATGCCTTATGATACTATGTTTGTTGATGGTTCCTCAAGAGAGGAACCGAAGTGACTTATATAACTGTGAGAGAAACGTGTTACCCGGAAAACTCTCCACTAGAACAATGTTAGCCATCATTGCACAAAGTGCTATGATGGCCATTGCATGAAGTGCTATGATGGCCATTGCATGAAGTGCTATGATGGCCATTGCAGAATCCAATATGATGGCCATTGTGCGAAGTACTATGATGGCCAGCAAACTTCACTATGATGGCTGCAACTTTTGTATCACAGCCATCATAGTACTTTGTACAATGATGGCTTGACGATCGGACAGAGTAGGCTTCATGAATCCTCTATAGGCAGGGCCATGCCTATCTTGTATCTAACACCTTTATGTGTAGTGCCCTATTTCTGGAAACGCCTACCGACACATTCCTTCAAACTATAAAAAGGAAATGTACAATCTGGTAGTCACGTACTTCACTTTAGCCCATAAAACCATAATGGAGTCCCTAGGAGTCACGATGTATGTGGTGTTTCTCCAATCTTTTTATATTAAACATTTCTTATTGTTATCATCTAAAAGGAGAGGACAATATTATTAGAATATTTAGATTATTTCTTTCCCTATTCAGATTTTTTTTTTCTCTATTTCCTTGGCTTTTTAGAACTCGGCGGTCTTCCACTCTGTCAGTGGATCTATTGAATGTATTCCTGATGTCCTAAAGTTTACCATGGCATGTATTGAGCCAGTATAGTCAAAAAAATAAAAAAAATACTATTGGCTAATCCAAGGGAGAACTCTAGCTTTTATGTACACTGGAAGTATTCAATTTTTTACGGACATGAAACAAGTGCACGTCATAAGCAAGATAATAAGAATATGCAGATTTGTGAGGCCCACATTGTACCTACCACAAGAACCAAAATCGTACATACCCCAAATAAATCGAGGTACAGTGTGTTTCAAAACTATTAAAACCAGCGCAGCGAAACTTTTGGAACTAAGAAGACAGAATGGTTCAAACCACACTAGCAAAATTACACAAACCAATAATTCAAAAGTTTCGTACCCCTCATAAGTTGATTTATACAGAATAATAAGGAAACCCGTTCAGTTTCGTCCGTTTTGACCCTTAATTGGTAATGCAAGACTCCTAAATTTAGTACATATGAGGCATTCGTCCAGATTTAAGATTTCAGAATATTGAACTCTAATGAAAGTTAGTGTGAAACATTCCGCCATTCGGTTTGAAAGACGGTGCGAAGGGGTACGAAACTTTTTGGTTTATTGGTTTGTTTCATTTTGCCCCGCTGGTTTGAATAGTTTTGAAAAACACTGTATCACAAAAAATCGAGGTATCACAAAAAATCGAGGTATCACAAAAGATCGAGGTATCACAAAAAATCGAGGTATCACAAAAAATCGAGGTATCACAAAAAGTCGTACAGATCACAAAACTGAAAAATAGTATGCCGACAGAAATCGTAGATTGGCTGCGGATCAGAAAATGAGCATCCCAGAAATGAGTATCCCAAAAATGAGCATACCAAAAATGAGCATACCAAAAATGAGTGTACCAAAAAATAAACATTCAGTGTTTTTCAAAACTATTCAAACCAACGCAAAACGTTTCGTACTCCTTCACACAGTCTTTTAAACCAAATGGCATGATGCTTTACACCAACTTTCATTAGAATTTAATATTCTGATATGTTAAATCTGGAGATTTGCCTCATATTTACTATATTTGGGAGTCTTGCAGTTTCAATCAAGGGCTACCCCGGAATTGGGTCTGGCGAGAAACCAAAACCCCCGTACACCCGGCTACCTCAGCAGAAAAAGGCCCAACGCAAACAGCCTTTTTTCCCAGGATTTTTGATGAAACTTGGTTTGTTGGAATGCTGGAATTCCGGACGTCATGGTGTATATTTCTGAGGCGAGATGTTTTGCGTGCGGCACTTTTGGAGCTCTGGTGGCTGGACAATTCCGGCCGCAGTCCTCAATTCCGGCCAAGTTATCGCGCTCAGTGTCTCAAAACTATTTATTTCAGCGCTACAAAA
The DNA here is from genome assembly GCA_002370185.1 of Metschnikowia sp. 01-655c1. Lineage (NCBI taxonomy): Eukaryota > Fungi > Ascomycota > Pichiomycetes > Serinales > Metschnikowiaceae > Metschnikowia > Metschnikowia sp. 01-655c1. The sequence goes on from NKZO01001561.1 coordinate 18,162, forward strand.
CGATCCAAACCACACTAGCACAATTAAACAAGCCAATAATTCAAGAAGTTTCGTACCTCTTCTCATAGTCTTCAAACCAAATGGCGTAATGTTTCACACCAACTTCAATTTTTTTTCAATATTATGAATTCGCAAATCTGGAGGATTACCTATATACTACATTTGGGAGTCTTGCAGTACCAATCAGGGTCAAAACAGACGGAACTGAAGTGGGAGGGGCACGAACCTTTTTGAATTATTGGTTTGTTTAATTTTTCTAGTATGATTTGAATCGTTTTGCCGCGCTGGTTTGAATAGTTTTGGAAAAAACTGTACCAGAAGTAAGCATACCAGAATTGAACATACCAAAAGTGAGCATACCAAAAGTGAGCATACCAGATTTCGCAGCCATTCTGTGCCAAACTGCGAAATGCGGACTGCCAACTGTGAACTGCGAACTATATAAACCTCAGCTCCCCCCGGATTTCCCATTCCCCACCACCACTTCTCCACAAAAAACAGAACAACAGAACAACAAAAAACAAAGATTTAAAAAAAGACCTTAAATCAAAAAAGCCTAAAAACCCTTTACTCAATGGACTTCATCTTACTATTCTTCCTCTTATTTATTCTTCCTGGACCCGCTGGACTCGGGATCACAATCTCGCTTTTCATGGCTTACCTAGAGCCCGGACAGTCTTCTCAAAAGAACAAAAAAAGAAACGATATGGAGAACGTGGAAATGAAAAAAGAGAAAAAGAGAACGAAGAAGAAGCAGAAACACAATTTCTTACTGACCATTCCGAAACAGACCCAAGGACAACGCGGCCTAACATTTCAAGGATGTTTTCAGGTTCCGGGGTACTTTGAGTCACAGAAAGTAGGAAAGGTCTCCTAAGAAACAGAAAGTCGGAAGGTCTAATTAGGATACTTCCAGTATACTTGCAACCAGGAGTCTCATGAAAATGAACCCTGAAAGACATAAACACTCGGACTCATTGAGACGATTGATAAATAGCTAATAAAGAATTGCAGATAAGAATAGTAGATTTAGTGTAGAAAGGACACTACCAATGGTGTTCTGAAGCCCATATCGTCTGATCCACAATGGACATAAAACCCATGATTCAATGTATAGTGTAGAATATAGCGTGGCAGTCTTATGGTATATAATATGACATGTGATGGTGTGTACTTGTCGTCAATTGAACAAGTTTCATATACTTCATATCCCTTTCAACCATATCGTGAAGTTAGAAACGTGAAACGGGCTTTAGCATATTGGTATACTCAAGGTATAAAGGTACTAGTGTCACTCGGAGGTTCTTGAGATACTACAAGACTAGGGACTTTAGTCGAGCAATTCGTACTAAAAGTGACAGAATACTAATCTGTACCACTGGTACTAGTTGTCCCAAAGTACGATAGGACCAGAGGTACTAGAGGTACTAAAGGTACTAAAGGTACTAAAGGTACTAAAGGTACTAAAGGTACTAAAGGTACTAAAGGTACTAAAGGTTAGAGAAGTACTAATGCACCAAAAGGTACAAGAGAAAAAGTGACTTGGGTACTTGAAGTACTAGAAGGTTCAAAGGTATGTGTGCTACTAAAGGTATTAGAGATACTGAAGATACAAGTGGTACTAGAAGTACTAGAGGTACTAGAGCTCTTAAAGGTCATGGATCATTAAACAGATAGACAATACAAATTTGTATATTTTGAAGGGTATTATCCTATTAGAACTCTAGATTAGACCCTAGACATTAGTATTTCTAAGTGATATATCTTTGACCGATAGTCTGAGGTTTACACCGGTGGACTGGATTAGTTAGTATTATAAACCCTTAGGCTGACAATTATGGTATCATGTCAGATATCTCTTTTGTAGTAATGTTTGGCTGATGCTTACATAAACCATATAGAGCATATAAAAATTGCTTCTATTAAAGTGTATGAAACCAAACTGTGCCAAACAACCTATCTTTATCTGTGCTGGATGAACATCATAGTGGATCCAGCCATATATTCATACTCTCTACTCATACTCTCTAGTCGTACTCTCTACTCTACTCTCTACTCGTACCCTATATAAACAATTCTCTACTACAGTGTTTTTCAAAACTATTCAAACCACACTAGCAAAATTAAACAAGCCAATAATTCAAAATGTTTCGTACGCCTTCGCACAGTCTTTCGAACCAAAAGGGGTAATGTTTCACACCGACTTTCATTAGAATTTAATATTCTAAAATGTTAAATCCAGAGAATCGCCTCATATGTACTACATTTGGGAGTCTTGCAGTACCAATCAAGGGTCAAAGTGGAGGGAACATTGATTGGGTGTAACCCCCGGAATTGGCTCGCCCAAAACACCCGTACACCCGGCTACCTCAGCAGAAAAAGGCCCAACGCAAACGCCTTTTTTTTTCGCTCATGTTTTGTGAAAATAGGATGGTTTTAATTCTGGAATTCCGGACTTTACAATGTATATTTTTATAGCTGAAAAAGGTTGCTGGTGGTCTTTTAAAGGTGCCGTGATCTTTATGGTCACGTGACCACCTTCGAGTTCCGGTCTCGTGCTTCTTTCCACTAATACCAAAACCACTACACCATAAATTGGCCAAATATTCAAGGAGAATCTTAATCTGGTAAAACCAGATTCATTAAAACAGAATAGGTGAAATATCCATTGCTTAAAAGATACAATACTAGATAGGACGGAGTGTACAGTGACCCTTTGTTCAATTGTGCTAGTGTGATTTGAAACATTTGCCCCACATACAGTGTTTTTCAAAAATAAACAAGCCAATAATTCAAAAAGTTTCGTGCCCCTTCCAGTTCAGTTCCGTGCCCTTCTCACAGTCTTTCAAACCAAATGGCGTAATGTTTCACACCAACTTTCATTAAAATTTTCATTAGAATTCAATATTCTGATATGTTAAATCTAGATGATTGCCTCAAATGTACTACATTTGGGAGTCTTGCAGTACCAATCAAGGGTCAAAACGGATGGAACTGAAGTGGTTTCTTTGTTTTCGATGACACCATTTGGTTTGAAAGACTGTACGAAGGGGTAAGAAACTTTTTGAATTATTGGTTTGAACCATTTTGCGGCGCTGGTTTGAAAACTTTTGAAAAACACTGTATATAAAATCCTATCCAATTTATTTTATTCTCCAGCATTTTTTAGGCGTCGCTTTGTTATTTTCTTGTGCTTGTTCTAGCTCAGGCCTAGACGAAGGCTCCCTCAGGCTCCCTCAGGCTCCCCAGGCTAAAACGGTCCCGATTAAAACGGCTTTCCATCGACATTGAAGACTTTTAGCGATGCTCCAGATCTTATAGATTTTCTGAGCTGCCTCGTACTCCGTCACCTTCCTCTTTTTTTCCAAAAGCTGGTACTCCAACCATGCAGTGAACACCATAAACACTCTTTTGTTTCAACGACCACTATACAGTAAGAAAATTCAGGTCATCATGCTACATTTCTTTAGGTACAGTTCCTCAAGTTGAGAAAGATACATTGTTCTTTGAGACCTAATTGTTAATGGAACGATAACGCACCTCACCCCACTCCGCCAGACACGTTAAGTGTAAATATGAAGTAGTTATCGAAATTGGTTATACCATATAGAGAAATTGGCTCAACTCGGGGCGATAGTTGGCCGGTCGATGGTGTTTAATGAAGTGACAAAGTGTTCTTAATCACCTTTGGGATGCTTTGGATTCCATATAAATGGTCTCACATGAAAATCTATCTTGAGATCACATGGCAATGCGAAGTGCTCGTATATATACCACTGGAGTGATCATGCAAGCAAATGCTTCTTTGATTTTTTTTTCACCATAGTCAAGTTTCACTATTATAGTACCATACTAAGAAAAGCCCTACATGGTGTACTTGATAATTGGAAAGTCTTTTTGAACCACCAAGTTTAAATTTTCATTCCTATCAGTTCTTGTATCTGAGGCGGAAGGGAAACGCGTAGCGATTTTTTTCAGAGTAGAGAATTGTGATTTTGAGGTTCGAAAGAATTTTAAGAGAGGCGGGTATAATCTGACGCATCTAGAGTCTACTTACCGGTATGAATCGGTCCATCCTGTGCAAAATGCTGAACTCAGATATGAGCTAAAGTCATCTAGCATTTTCAAGAATGTGGGGATTTTACCATCTTGCTCAATGAGAGGTAAATGAGCTTCATTGGTTCTGTTTTCAACTCTGTCTTTCCATTCTTCAAGTCAAGGAAAAATGAGTTTTTTAGGAGCTTCAGGTGGCTTCACATCTTGTTCCAAATAGAATTGTTCTTCCTTTTGGAAGTTTGCTGAATGATGCAAGAACGCAAAAGGATTGTTTTTGAAGAGTTTCATAATGGAAACAATGGATTTGTAGATAATCTGGAGCTTGGCAAACGATCTGGGAATCGAAGATATCAATGCTTTGCTCAATGGCGAAAGAAGTTGTTTTGGGGGAAGTTCTAGCCTGAAACTTAATTATCTATCAAGTACATATACCTGAAGTTGCGGTGTACTACTCAATTGGCCTACACTATAGTCTATATTATGCTATATTAGTCCATATAGTCTATATTCTATGTCTACACTCTATCTCTAAACCCTATAGTCTATATTCTACAGCCTATTCTGTCTAGTCTGTGGTCTAGTCTGTGGTCTGCTTCTGACTTACATGATTCACACCACTATATACTACACCCATTGTATTCATTATTGGAATGCACTGAGGGGACTCTTGGGTAAAATTCATGTACCAATTTGTAAGTCTCTCCAGATCATTAACACCCTCCTTCACTATAGTGTACTACCACACTACTTTAATATTGTTCTATTGTTCTATTGTTCTATTGTTCTACTGTTCTACTGTACTACTATACTACTGTTCTACTGTACTACTGTACTACTGTACTACCACACTACTTTAATATTGTTCTATTGTTCTACTGTTCTACTGTTCTACTACTACACTGTACTCTAATAGACTCTATACAAATCCTAATGTAAGTGTTTACGAATATACTCATACTACTGTTACTCATAACGCCTGTACTCTATACTAATGGTTCAGTGGAAGCCCAATAGACCTACCCGACATGGCGCATACTCAAGTTGTACTTAAAGACATTGAGACTTCAGAAACACACTGAAGACGTACTTGGTGGACCTGAGATGTCCAAATAGACATTGCATTTGTTGCTGAATACCACCCAAATGGTTGGTTCTGATAGTACTTCTTAGGTACTGTACTGACTACACTCTATACACTTTATTCTATAGAAAATACACTACACACTAAATTCTATCATTACCTTAACTAAACTTTACATTACCTGAACCAAACTCTACATTACCTAAACTAAATTCTACATCACCTTAACTAAATTCTATCATTACCTTAACTAAACTCTACATTACCTTAACTAAACTCTACATTACCTAATCTAAACTCTATACTCTATACTGACCAAGCTCTATATACTTATCATAATCCTTACTTCAACCATACTCTGTACCATATTCAATACTGACTACCGATCTGTACTAATATTGCCCTATACTCTTCTCTAAACTCTATACTGTTAGATCCACCATAGGTAGTGCCCTATCTATTGAGGTATTTTGAGCCTACTCTGTCTAATCCTAACAATGGCCATCTCAAGATGCCGAGGCCCAACATCGTACAATGTTGGAACGGCGCTCTTCGCTATTGTTCTCGTGCTAAGTCGTACGACCTCTCCTCTAAAAGTATTTAAGTACCTCAGAATCCTCCCTAGGAGGTATCATCAACTAAAAAATATAAGAACCAGAGTACCTGACGTAAACCGGAGCATAACATAAAAGATATTATTTTAATTTATTATTATTTAATATAGCTTTATCCTTTAAATCATTATAATAATTTAATGAATTTTTTTTTTAATATTAGATAATCTTATTTTATATCATCTATATATAATTTACCTGAGATCTTCCCAATTGAAATGAACTTGGCACCGATTTTATGTTATATACAAGATGATGATTAAATCAATCCCTTACATCAAGACATCATCAGTATAGTAGTAAAGCATAGATTTATTGTGGCTGTAGATTAGACAAAATTAGACACAGCAAAGCACTTACTGGAAGAGAAGAGCCTACAAAAAACCCTTATTAATGGGCTAGAAAATGGGTGATTTGGAGGGTATAGACCAAAATATGCTTATGTGCAGTGCGAGACCTAATATGGAGCTCGAGGTAGAGATTCAAAGCGGCCGGAAGCGAAAAAAAAAAGCAAATGAAGCATAATTAATGCAATAGCCAGAAATATATCTATAACGGAGAAAACCAGGCACACACAGGTATTTTAAGGGAGAGGTAGTAAAGTAAAGACACTGTGCAGTACGAGGCACACCAATTCTAACCATGCTTTTTGGACCCCAAAACTTGAGTATGCACTACCAAACCACTTCACAGTCTGGGCCATGCATCCAAGTATGCTATATCTTCCTCCTTGACGTCATCATTGATCACGGAGTAATGGTCAAACAAGTCAAAGTCATGTGTCAGTGCAAGGTGCGACACCAAGCGTTTTTGCAGCTCCGGCAAATTGACTGCATCCTTATACTGACGGCCATAACCAGCCTCTAGCACACTCTGCCACGTGGCCTTGTAATGGTCAGAGGTGCCTTGTACAGGCTCGATTTTGTCGTCGAAAACGAGCACCTCGCAGAGCGACCGGATATCGTTGATGCCCAAGTCGATGTTAGTGATTTTATGGGACAGAATGAAGTCCATGATGGAGTCAAGATTGGCAAAACCCGTATGCGACGCCGGGTACACACTCAGCAAAATGTTGGTGTTGGCCGAGCGTTCCTGGAAAGCCGTGGGGAAGGTTTTCTGGCATATAAACCTCCAGATCACACTCAAGAGCGAATCGATGAACTCCGTATCGAGCTCGCTATCGGTAAACCAGGGGCCTCCAGTCACGTCAATGGACGGCTGGAGGTTGTAGAGCATATAGATTTTCCGCGTGGGGTGTTTGACCGATTTGATCAGCTTGATGTACCGTTGCGACTCCAACAGCTTTAAGCACCGCATGACAATGTGCTGGTGCATGTTTGTTTTGGCCTTGATGGTCTTGGTCCAAATACCTTCTCTTCCCGAAGCTTCGATGTACGAGTAGATCATCTGCTCATCTTCGTTCATGGACGTGAGCTTCTTGGAATCGGCCATAGAAATGGCCTGGAACCGCAATTCGTCTCCGATTTTCACGAGCTTCATCAACTTGCGGTTGATGAGACTTTGCGTCATTCCAAGCAACTTGACGAGATCGGGCTCATTGACAAGCTTGGTGAGCTCCTCTTGCGTGAAGAGCTTGGCTGCTGGCTCTTCGCCCATGCGCAGATATAGAAGGTCTGCTCTATCATCCATTGTCAGTGCTAGCGATGGGCTGGAAATCGACTGAAAAGGGGCTATATATAAAAATAGACTGTAGAGAGTGTAGAGGGTATGGTCTATAGATAGAACGTAGCCTTTGCCCTGAGTGCTTTTATTGTATATGAGTCTATGGGTCTATGTCTATTTGTAGAGTTGGTGTGCTTTTTTCGCGCGATGCACCTGTGCATGGAGAGTACGCTATGCGGGCCTTAAGACGCCTACTACTCGGGTCTGAGACTAGCTAGAACTCCAAATGAGCGAGTCTGAGGATGAGGTGGTGCTCATCAAACCGAAGTTCAAGAAGAAGACTGTCTCGCGGGAAAACCGGCGCAAAAAACCCGCTTCGGCCTCGGCTTTTGTGGACGATCTAGACCTGCCTTCTCTGTTCTCATCTACCAAACCAGTTTCTACGCTTAAAACGGCCAAATGGGAGAAATTTAAGGGCCTCAGGGAACTTCGGCAGGAAAATAACCCTATTGAGGAAATTTCAGAGGCTCTGGAGGTCGGTGTGCTGGAACAACCAAATCCACAGATCCATCTGGCTACTGTACCCTTGGAAAATACCGCCTACAAGACCCTAGATATGTCCCAAACGCCCAGTTTGGCCAAAACATTCACCTTGAAGAATTCCCACTTCAGAGACCTTCCTGAAAAGGAAATGTCGCTTGAAAACGAATATGCTGACGCTTATGGCAATGTATCCGAAGAGGAATTTGCCCAGGAGGAGGTGCAACTTGAAGATAAAGTACAGGAGTTCTCCGATATTGATATCGATGACCAAATGTACGATTCCGAACTCTCTGTGGAAGATATGGGAGGTCCTGCACACAAGCCGGCTCGTTCCGTCCACGTGAAGAGCCGTGAGGTGATTTTGGCGGATGTTGTAAAGAAAATGGAGGTTTTAAGCGTTAGTATAGCGGCCAAGGAACATAAATTGACCGATATCAAGGGGAAATTGGTAGCGTGGGAAGAAAAACGTCAAGAGGTGGAGAGGGTGCTCTAGTATGCAGGACGTACTATAATGATAAAGAGAATCCACCAACCACACCATCAGAAGAACTTTTATGTGTCCTAATTGATTAGAAATGTATTCTATTACGTTTTTATAAGTCGTAGTATAGTCATAGTCCAAAGTTCATAGCCGTAGTATAGTCACAATATAGCGTACTACCGGAATACAGGACCCTCATCATCGTATAGCCAAAGATATAGAGTTAAATATAGGGAAGATGGCCAGTCAAAGTCAAAGTCAAAGCTAAAGTTAAAGTTAATGTCAAAGTCAAAGTCAAAGTCAAAGTCAAAGTCAAAGTCTTTTTATAGTTCTTTCCTTAAAGTATGCACCGGGATTAACCCATACTCTAGTCATCAAGTAAATGATAGACCAGATCGTAGATTGAATCAGAGATAAAGGAGTAGTCTAAAAGAGTATAATGGAGCTGCATAGTAGAGGCAATGCAGTGTAGTGTTCTGGCACAATTTAAGTAGTAGTAGTAGTAGTAGTAGTAGTAGTAGTAGTAGTAGTAGTAGTAGTTGTAGTAGTATTAGTAGTAGTGGTAGTGATATAGTGGAGTAGTGGTAGTAGTACTGTAAGGGAGTAGTAGTAGTAGTTGTAGTAGTAGTAGTAGTAGTACAATACCAAAGTTCTAAGAAGCGGCCGCAGCTGTGTCTTGTACGTTTCCGCTGGTCTGATGTCTGTACAGTCCAATATTCTAAGACTTGCAAAGCCCTATTGTTTGTATACAACATATCCACAATGTACCTTGCCTCAGTACATACTAGGTACTCGTTGACAGTAGTAGTAGTGGTCACAATAGAAATCTTGGTTCATGGGTCTGCCTCTAAAAGGGATTTCTTCTCGTCTTCAAAAGCCTTGATCTTGGTTTTCCACTCAAACACCTCTTGCCGCTAGTTTATTTATCTCTAGGTCTTCTTTATCATAAAAAATCTAGTAAGTCACTCGGATCTTCATGCTGCGTTGGTGTCATGTTAGTCTGAAATTTGGATGCGGTAGAGGTTGGTTTCAACACCGTGTGGGAAGAAACGTCTGGGGGTAACTTGGTATTTGCTAGAGCAGCTCCATTACCATATCCTTCTTTGCTTTTGGTTGCATGACTGGTGGTGGTGGTGGTAGCGGTAGTAGTAATTGTAGTAGTAGTCTAGACTTTGGTGGTACAAGGTGTAGTAGCAAAGGTAGTACGCTGATAGATAGTCTGTACAATAATACACTCTGAAATTATATATTGCACACTATTCTTGATTCCACGGGCCTACCAGCATAATACCGTACTACACTACTTCACTCTGTAGTCTCCAGTCTGACCCTCCACCACTATATTCTACTCCACAACAATACCCATTAGTAGTATCCCAACAGTAGAGTAGTAGTAGTAGGTAGTTAGTCAGTAAAAAGTAAAGAGTCCGCAGTAAGTAGTAAGTAGTAAGTAGTAAGTAGTAAGTAGTAAGTAGTAAGTAGTAAGTAGTAAGTAGTGAGTAGTTAGTAGTAGTAGTAGTAGTAGTAAGTAGTAAGTAGCAAGTAGTGAGTAGTTAGTAGTAGTAGTAAGTAGTAATTAGTGAGTAGTTAGTAGTAATTAGTGAGTAGTTAGTAGTAGTAGTAGTAGTAAGTAGTAAGTAGTAAGTAGTAAGTAGTAAGTAGTAAGTAGTAAGTAGTAAGTAGTAAGTAGTAAGTAGTAAGTATTTAGTAGTAGTAGTAGTAGTAATAAGTAGTAAGTAGTAAGTAGTAAGCAGTAAGTAGTAAGCAGTAAGTAGTAAGTAGTAAGTAGTAGTAATAAGTAGTAAGTAGTATAGTATAGAGTAGAGTAGAGTAGAGTAGTATAGTATAGAGTAAAGTAGTATAGAATATAATAGAGTAGAACTGGAGAGTACAGGACTGGGAGTACAGACCTGGGAGTGGAGGACTCGAGAATATTTAAAATGATTAAAGTATAAATCATCTACTATAGATTAGTATAGTGTTGGATCCACCATAGATAGTCTTCTACCTATTGAGGTGATTTGAGCCTACGCTGTCTAATCCTAACAATGGACATTCCACTGTCACACCTCCACCATCACTGTATGAGGTACCATGAGGAATGTGATAAACCTGGGGTACCGATGGAATTTGGAGAGTTTTCCCTTGCACCTAGCTTTAACTGGCGCCATATGCTAACTCCATCATCAACTACTTAAGTAGCCTGATCCTCCCTCTGTAAAACTATCAACAAAAAAACATACTAAACAGAGTACCTGACGTAAAACAAGAATCTAACACTAGTGGAGGAATGGTAGTAGTAGTATTAGTAGTAGTACTGTAAGGGAGTAATGGTAGTAGTAGTATTAGTAGTAGAACTGTAAGGGAGTAATGGTAGTAGTAGTATTAGCAGTAGAACTGTAGTAGTAGAACTGTAGTAGCAGAAGTGTAGTGGTACTCTAGTGGAGTAGTAGTAGTGGTGGTAGTCTAGACTTTGGTGGTACAAGGTGTAGTAGAAAGAGTATTACGCAGGTTAGATGGTCTGTACAATAATACACTCTGAAATTATAGATGACACATCAGTCTTAGTCTACTGTCCACAGGACTACCAGGATAATAACGTACTATACTACTTCACTCTGTAGTCTCCAGCCTGCCCTCCACCATTATATTCTACTCCACAACAATACCCATTAGTAGTATCCCAACAGTAGAGTAGTATGTATAGTATGTACCTGACGTAAACCAGAGCATAACACAGGGTTAGTGACATTATTTAGTCTCAATACTCCCTTCTCTAGGATTACTGTCTACAGCAATACCATAATTAGACCACTAAAATAGTTCAATAACAAAACAATAAGCATTTTAATGGGTCAATTGAAAATCTCTATGAGGAGTATATTTCTTCCAAAATAACTCGATCCACAATTTGGTCACAATTAGGTTCATTAGAATAAGGCACAAGCATCCTTTCAAATACATGACCTCCAGTTAACTCATGTTAACACCTAGCTTGCTGGTTTTTCCAGTACGTGAGTTCAAATGCTTGATGTAGATTTCAACACTACGACATAACCCATTTATTATTGAAGAGTGTTTTTGTTGAACATGTGAGATGTCCTTGTTGAGAGTTTGTATACACTCTCTGGTAAGTTGGAATTGTTATGACATTGGCCTCTAATTTTTCTCTCAAGTATGGAGTATCAGTGTTCATCTTTAGGTCACTTATATTCTTCTCTAAACTAGATATCACTGAACTATTCTCACAATTGATGCTCTGTCAAACATGACCAGGATCTCAGATACACTGTTTTTCAACACTATTCAAACCAACACGGCAAAATGTTTCAAACCAAGAAGACAGAATGGTTCGAACCAGCGCGGCAAAACGATTAAAACAACATTATCAAAATTAAACAAACCACGTTTCGTATCCCTTTCTGTTCAGTTCCGTCCGTTACGACCCTTGATTGATTCTGCAAGACTCACAAATATAGTAAATATGAGGCAATTCTCCAGATTTAACATTTCAGAATATTAAAAAACATTACATCATTTGGTTTGAAAGACTGTGCGAAGGCATACAAAAGTTTTTGAATTATTGGTTTGTTCAATTGTGCTAGTGTGGTTTGCATCGTTTTGTAGCGCTGAAATGAATAGTTTTGAGACACTGTGCGCGATAGCTTGGCCGGAATTGAGGACTGCGGCCGGAATTGTCCAGCCACCAGAGCTCCAAAAGTGCAGCAAGCAAAACATCTCGCCTCAAAAATATACACGATGATGTCCGGAATTCCTGCATTCCAACAAATCAAGTTTCATCAAAAATCCTTGAAAAAAAAGGCCGTTTGCGTTGGGCCTTTTTCTGCTGAGGTCGCCGGGTGTACGGGTGTTTTGGGCGAGCCAATTCCGGGGGTTGCACCCAATCAATGTTCCGTCCGTTTTGGCCCTTGATTGGTACTGAAAGACTCCCAAATGTAGTACATATAAGGCAATCATCCAGATTTAACATATCAGAATATTAAATGCTAATGAAAGTTGGTGTGAAACATTACGTCATTCGCACAGTCTTTCAAACCAAGTTTGAAAGACTGTAAGACTGTGCAAAAAGGTACGAAACTTTTTGAATTATTGGTTTGTTTAATTTTGCTAGTGTGGTTTGTGTTGCGCGTTACTGCGTACCGCAGGGTACTCAGGAACTGAGATATAATTGGACTTCAATAATTCTCTCAAATGAGGAACTTGGGTAATCATATCAGACATTGTTTTCTATCTTTGTTTTGTGTAGAGTAGGTAGTCAGTGACTTCTTATTCACAATTGATACCGCTCAAATCTGAGCGGGATCCTCTATATATATAGTTAGTCCCGGGGACTTCCACATCCGATACCGGCGTCTCGTAATTGACTGTGTATGATGAGTGTATGCCCTTATCGTGCACATGTCCCTGTTTCATCTGCACTATGCATCTCTGAAACATGTGGGATCTATCCACATCATCTCCAGCCTGTGTGTTGTCGTTGACCTGCAGGTAACATGTTTCACAGTTACCCGCACTCACAGGTTGACACGTGCCACATGTTCCAACAGTTTGGATCGTTTTGTCGCGCTGATTCGAATAGTTTTGAGAAACACTGTATTCAGACCATACTAGCAAACTTAACAAACCAAGGATTCAAAAAATTTCGTACCCCTTCACACAATCTTACAGTCTTTCAAACTTGGTTTAAAAGACTGTGCGAATGGCGTAATGTTTCACACCAACTTTCATTAGAGTTTTCTTTAGAATTCATATTCTGAAATCTTAAACCTGGACGATTGCCTCATATGTACTACATTTAGGAGTCTTGCAGTACCAATCAGGGGTCAAAACGGACGAAACTGAACTGGTTTCCTTGATATTCTGAATACAGCAACTTGTGAGGGGTAGGAAGTTTTTGAATTATTGGTTTGTCTAATTTTGCTAGTGTGGTTTGAACCATTCTGTCTTCTTGGTTCTAAAGGTTTCGCCGCGCTAGTTTGAATAGTTTTGAAACACACTGTATATAGTTCTCCTCGGAATTCATTCCTGTATCCAATTCCGAGGTCATCTCTCTCCAGAGACCCAATCAGAACACTTCCGATTCCTGGAACCCAATCGGAACGCTTCGGATTGTTCCGTTGTTTCTATTTCTGGAATCCCGTTTCCGGCCTTCAACCTCATTCGGTTCCGAGGACCGAATGCATCCCTTATATACAGGATGCAACCATTGGGTTCTTCGGAACGTCATATAATGGCAAGCATGTTTAGTATTACACTCACCATAAACACTTCCTGGTTTCATCTGCACACTGCATTCATAGACACATGTGAGCCTGGCCCTTCTGCCCAACTCAGTATTTTCACTCTGTACTACAGATACTACAAGTCATTGTGTCCTGCACATACAAGAATTGTCACGGCTCACAAGTTCAACAACTACCATGTCTCAACATACAGTGTTATTCGAAACGATTCAGACCTACGCCACAAAACGATTCAGACCTACGCGACGAAACGATTCAGACCTACGCGACAGAATGTTTCGGACCAAGAAGACAGAATGTTTCGGACCACACTAGCAAAATTAAAGAAACCACTAATTCACAAAGTTTCGTACCCCTTAGCACATCCTTTCAAACCAAAAGGTGCCATCAAAATTCTTCAAATTACTTTCCGTATATTCATACAAAAAATCGAAATAATCCAACCACCGCCTTATTTTTTTCTTTTTTTTCTTTCCTCTTTTTTTGCTTTTTTTTATCACTTTTTATCATTTTTTTTTCCTTTTTTTATCTATTTTTCATTTCCTCTTTTTTTTTGGCTTTTTGTTTTCTCGTAAAGTAGCATAGCTTCTTAACATCTAGAATAATTGACGCTCTAAGCAAGCCTTTACATACTCTCCAGCGTGCCTGCAGAACCC